>JAMKCH010078996.1:0-83085 GCA_023653785.1 Ophioderma brevispina | reverse complement strand
CGGTCCTGTCACAGACATAAATGTTCGAAGTCAGCTGCCTTTTTCATTTTCATGCATAATGGTAATAATAATTTGTTAATCGAATAAAATATTCGAAATACATAGCAAAATCAGAACACAAATCAAAATGGTAAATAATTGACTTAATTCACTGAACTGTGTGTTTGTCATTTTTTCTTTCTTTTTTCAGGCTGTCGAGTGGAAAATGCCGCGGCGAGTTTTGGGTCAAGCGCCGTATACTTGATTTTTTGTTTTTTTTTTTAAAAAAAAAAAAAAAAAAAAAAAAACATAAGATTTTGGAAAGGCGCTATGATTAGCTCATATCTTGATTTTTCCATATTGAGGGTCCGACAAACAAAAGAACTAACGCCCTCTTGTTCAGTTGCGTAGTCATGATTTTGTCGACGAGGGTGGCGCACAGATTTGTGAATGGACCGACACGTGTATTGTACTTCGACAAAAGTTTTTTTTCCCGGCTCGCTAACGCTGCCGGTTGACCCAAATTTTTTTACCGTCACCTCCAATATCTGGAACATACTAATAGGGTTATTAGTACCATTTTCATTAAGCTCTGTCATACACCACGCGCCTCAAACAAGCTTTTTAGACAAATGTACCACCGGCCCGTTAGTGTAACCGACAGAACATCTCTCGGTCGGGGGGGGGAGGCCCCACCTTCCCCCACCTGGCCCCCCCCCCCCGGCTACGCCAATTCTCTGGCCTTTTAGAATGTTGTGGCATTATAATTACAAACCTTAAAGTAAACTCAGTGAACTTCCTGTTGCCTATGAAGCTCAATAACACTTACCACATCCCATTAGAGCACACCTTGAGGTTAACAGATCACTTTGAAGGGCCTTCAAGTCCTCAAACCTTATGGTTTTTTCTTGTTGACTCTAGTAGCTCTGGTGGTTTTGTAGGCATCTATATGTCCAGAGCTAAACTCTCAGGAATCCACTAATTAAGGTGCCATGAAACAATATTTGGTTGGTAAAATAATTCTCATTGACGCCGAAAATACTGAAATGGCCACGCCCTTGTTGTGGTCACGCCCCCCCTTTGTGGAGCGGAAAGTACTACTGACTGTATCTAGAACCTTGGACCTAGAAGGTTAAAAGACCACTCAAAATGTGCGTAATGACCACTTTATGGGGGGTCAGTACTACATTTTTTAATCCAAAATCAAAGTTTTTAAGATTAATTGTCAAAAACTTGTTACACCATATCGCGCAACTATACCTTACGATGATTCATATGGTTGTCAATGCCAAAACAGAAGGGGTCAAGCCAATACACTTGGACATTGCTCTAACTCTCCTCAGGATAATTTTTGGGGTAGCTAAGGTATAGGTCACAAACAGAAAATAAAATTCATTTTCCGTTCTCACGGCCGCCCCGTGACAAATTTGTGACCGTGATCAAATGGGCAATATATAAGTTGACAACGTTGTATTTTTAAGTGGCCGTTATAACAGTGTATTTGCTCCAAACTCAATAAGTTATAGCTAGTTATGACGTTTGTATTGCACAGCACTAATGAACATTTGGATCTCAACTGGTTATAATATCACATTTTAATGTTATTCCTTTCGTTTTCATTGGTAGGCGTCAAAAATGCCCCCTCGGAAAGTGGAATCTTTTTTTATCCAGTTTATAGGGACCCAAAGCAGAGTTAAATGCTGCTAAAGCCTTTAAATGATCTAAGCACTAACTGCATAGCTTTGACCATGAAACAAGCAAATTATCAAGATTCCCATGCCCCAAAAAGAAAAGTGGAAAAGTCGCGAAATTACCACCCAATTGGACTTGCATGAGGGGATGATTAATTCGAGAGGTGGGTCCTATAGGGACGGGAGCTTCCCGTAAGATCTGGGTTTTGCCATTTTGAGAACTAAAATTAGTGTTTCAGAGCACACAAATTTTCCTGTTTCCTTCTTTTCCTTCCATCTTCACACCTTCCTCGTTTTTCTTCCTTCTCCCTTTCTCGTTCTTCTCTCCTTTGCCCCTTTCTCTTTCTTCCCTCTTTTGTCTTTTCTCCTTCCTGTTTTCCTTCCCATTTTTGGCTTCCCTTAGGATTTATCTGTGTGGTGTGGGGGGGGCCATCCTTTCCCCCCCCCTCCTCCCCCCCTCCCCCCCCCCCCCCCCTCCCCCCCCATTGGGTATGCCAATTGTAAGTGCGGGGCGTAAAAAAAGGGGTACTTTGTGGCGACTTTTGCATTTGCAGCCACACAAGGGGGCCCAATTTAGGGGTCATGAAATTTTAGCCTTCGTCAAGACACGGCAATATTAGTTAGTAATTTAGATTTATTTAAAGATTCTTTCAGCACTTTATCCTTGCCATTAGGCCCTACAAATGAAAAATACACGGTGAAGTTCAGGTTAATTTAGTGACTTTTTCATGCATACTGGGGGATTTTTGCCTGTTTTTCATGTACAAGCTTGCAGTTTGTGCTTTTAGATAATTTAAAGACCCTGCATCAGCATTTAACTTTGCTGCGGAAGGGACTTTAACTCAACATTAACTTAAGTCCTATAAATGGATACAATAGATTTTCACTTTACAATGGACCATTTTGACCTCCCGCCCATGAAAAACGAAAGGAGAAATTAAAGCTGATTAATCTTCCCAGTTGAAATCCAAATGTTAAATCCTTTGTGACAATACAAACATCATAAATGATTGAGCTTTGTGGACAAATATACACTAAACAGCACTTTACAAATGCACGGTTTTCGTTCACCTAATATTTTTAACCCAATTTAACCCTTGACAGAAGATTATGAGAATAGACAAAATCGTGCCATTTAGTGCCTCACTGTCAGCGTAGCACATTTATTTGATTACTACAATTGGTCAAAGGTAATGGACGAAGGTTAGGAGAGAAACTGCAATTTTCTAAATCACTGGTTTTTTCCTCAGTTTTTGAAATTGGCAGAGAAAAATGTTTCCTCCACATGTACCTAACTAATAAATTTCGGGAAGGCCAAAACCCAAAAATACAGGAAACCGAAAGAATTTTCTCCGGTCATCTCTGCAAATATCTATCTGCAAATCAACACACATCTCTGCAAAGAGATCTATCTGCAAATCAACACACATAAGAGAATTTACCCATAAGCTTGTTGCCACAGGTTCTTAACATTCCCTGCCTGTCATACAATAAATTAATATGACAAAATCACATGTACAGGTATAAGGCAAATCCAATCTGACATTAATCATTTGAAATAAGTACCACACTGGAAATTGAAAACTCATGATAACAGCAGCTTCATATTAATTTTAGGCAACATTAGAATTGACTAATATCATTCATTACATAAAATTAAATCATGGCCTCATTATGGCTGTCAAAATCATGAAACTGAGTATAATTTGAGTAAAATGGTACCAGCATTGTGCGCAAACAAGCACATAGGAGACCCCAAAACTTGAGGATGGTGGTGGGAGAATTTTCTCTGCAATATCAACCACATCTCTTCCTCTACGCTTACAGAAAGCCTAAGGACGAGTGTAAGATGAGAGATACAAAAGCCGGCTCAAGCGGACACCCGACTGGTTGATACCGATTCGAAGATTGGGTACCAAGAAAGCTATTCATAACACAGAACAGAAGCGCCGGTGAGTGAGGCATTTGAACAGAGGAAATAAAGCGCTGGGAAAGCTTTGCGAGCCAAGCGACCATATCCTCTGCTGGCGGGTAATGCATTTCTTTGATGTAACATCAGAAAATGTTTTACCCTTGACAGAAGCAATAATATGAGAATAACAAAATCGTGCCATTTTCGGTGCCTCACCTGTCAAGCGTAAAGCACATTTAGTTCATAATACCATTGGTCAAAGGTATGAAATTTAGGAGAGAACTGGCAAAACTTCTAAATCACTGTGGAAATTTCCTAAGTTTTGAATTGCAGGACAAAATTTTCCTCCACAGTTTACTATACCTACTCAATGAGCGGGCAGGGCCAACACCCAAAAATACAGAAACCCGAAAAGAACTTTCTCCGGTCATCTCTGCAAATACTCTATCTGCAAATCAACACAACATTCTTCAATGATCTATCTGCAAATCAACACAACATAATAGATTACATAATCTTGTTGCCACATTTCTTACATGTCCTGCCTGTCATAAATAGAATTAAAATATGACAAAATCTAACATGTACATTATAAAGGCAAATACATATGACATTATATAATTTGAATAAGTACCGACACTGGCAATTGGAAATCATTAGATTAACAGCAGCTGCATAAATAATATTTAGCAACATTAAATTGACTACATCATGCATTAACATAAAATTATCATGTCCTCATTATGCTGGCAAATCATGAAATTGGAGTTAATTTGAGTAAAATTGGTAACACATTCGCCACACAAGTTTACGACCGGAACTTTGCCTAAACCCCCCCTCCCCCTCCCCCCCCTTATTTCCCCCCCCCCCCCACTGGAAAAAGTAGAAATGGAAATTCAACGCAAGAACCCCCAATCCTGTTATATCATTTATTTTCCGCACGAAAAATCTAAAACGTCCAAGTACCGTGCATGACGTTGGCTGGTCAACGGGGCTTAACCGCGGAATAAATACAGGCATAAATAATTTTCTAATTTCTTAATGGTAAAGTGAAATTGGCGCTCATTTACGCCAAACCCAATGTGCATTACAGAACTTCAAATACAAAGGGGGGTACCCAGCGTCCATACCAATTCATTTTTCGCCTGGAGAAAGTAGGGCAACATCTGTTTAATGTTACTTTTAACACGTTTTTTTTTTTTGATGCCCTCAAAAATATGTAAAATTTTTCTGAAAATAGAAGCTTTGACCTCAACCACACCACAAATAAAACCGAAACTTCCGAAAGCCATGTTGACCATTTTGCGAACCTAGTGGAGATTAATAAGTGCGCTCTGAACCTGCACCAGAAGCATTATGTATGTAATGTATGTGTATGTATAATTTATTAAAAAAAAAAAAAACGACGTACCAATGCACATGTGTGCCATTACTTCTACTACTTTCGTAAACATACGACACAACGCACCACCAAAAAATTAATTAACATGCCAATTTTAAAACCAAGCATTTTTTTTTTTTAAAGAAGGACCACGAACATGCAGTTATTACCGTCGCCAAAAATCGCGAGGCGCGAGCCGGTTGACAAATTCTGGCATTGGTTAACATTGTTCATGGTTTCTGAAACTACGGCCCATAAAATTAAGAATACAAACTTGCAAAAAGACTGCAATTTTTTTCTGGAATTTCCACGGAAAAAGGCTACTAAAGCCAATTACCACAAATAACACTTTGGATGTGTACAACAATTGTGCAAACAAAAACATTCTTGAATGTATTTTTAAACGCACAAAGCATGGATCTAAAATAAAAGCAGAAGGCCCTAATATTCCAGTGTGGTAAACGTTACACACAGCTTGTAACAGTAATGTCTGGCAGATATTACTGCGCAATAGTGACCAGGGGCCCGCTCGCGAAACCCATACGCAACCCCACGTCACCTAACTCATAGCGCATGACCTACATACTAGACTTTTTAAACTAGCCTGCACAGTATGCTTCGCTAATGGCCACACATGCATGGACACGGTATGCACGAAGATTCACGACTGAGTCCCGCGAACGGACCCCCCACTCTGCTTGACACGAAGTTTACAAAAAATCCACTTATATAAAACTGTAGCTAGTATTCCATGCAATGTGAATTCTAATTCAGGAAACCAGATGTAAATTTAACATGACACTGAAATGCATGTTATTAACTTAAAAGGACAATTAAGTATGAATATTCTGACCGAGTATGCTTTACAAGTAATTACTGCATTAGCATTACAACATTTCAACAAACTGAAAAAGTTACCACCCGAATTGTTCTACGTAACCATTAAAATAACTGAGCACAAGAGCCAGAATTGTCCGTTTAAATCAGGCACTTTACTTGTTGATTGCAACAATAAAGTTTCTTTTAAGAATACATTATACCCTCACGCTCCATTCGGCAATGACGATGAACAACAACATCACTGCATTAATACTCTGATTCATAGCATACTTAAGAACACAGGCATCATTAATATAATTTTCAGTGAGGATTTAAAGTCTGACCGTAGATTTCTCGATGAGGGCGCACCGCACCCAGTTTTAACAAGCGTTTTTTTTTTTGGTTTTTTTTTTTTACATGAACATAATGCTTGACAATATACTAAACTTGTGTAAATAACTAAGCACAAAACGAAGTCCTTCATAGAAAAACACAACTTTGTTTATCAAATTCCCGTATCCGGAAATTTTGCTAAACACGGTATCCTATGTGCACTATCTGTGCATAATGTTTATACTGCTGAAACGGAAAAACCATCACACTAACTTTGGAATGAGCATTTTAAGTAACTTCTTTAGGTCTAGCTGACTATTTTAAATTTCTTCTTTCTATCACCAAATAATTATATTCCGAAAAATCTCTGAGTCGGCCTTTAAGGAACAGGGCCCTGCAGCAGCTTAAGGTAGGCATGGGGCACATTGCAGTGCAAGCGACGCAATGTCACACTTTAATGGGTGCGACTAAAGTGCCTTCTGAAGGCCTGAAAGCAAAAATTTAAGGAGCCCTGTCAGCCACGGCTGACACTGTTTACTCTTAATCCACACTGCACATTTGCCCTTTTGTACTGCAAAGATATTGCGATGTAAACCGATCTGAATAAAATTTATTTGGTTGAAGAATACATTGAGCCAATGCTTGAATAACTGAATGAAATCATCACTAAACTGGAAATAAACCAAACGAAGTGTGTCATCAGTTTGTACAGAACCAAGCCTGATGGCGTAACGAACGCCCGTTTAAATTTAATTGAAAAGAATAGGCCCACTTAAAGCTAACTAAATGTTTTAAATATTTGACGCCACCAAGCACGACTTTTCACACCTTACGATTGCTTGCCATCACCTTTCAATGGACCAATGGTCGAATGCCGTTTGCTTATATTTGTAATAATGGAAACTTAAAGTAAAAAAGCATAATGCCTAATACTTAAAAAATTTTTGTTTCAGGTGGAATTCGGTAGCATGTGAAAATGAATAACAAGCCACAACTAAAAGGAATTATGGTTTCGTGAGAAGCAATCCCGTATGAATAAGAGCGGCAAATATTTACAAGGCCCAGCATAAAGCAAACATACGCCCAAAGAAGCCAGCAACATTAGAAAAACACAGACAGCTAAAACAAAAGTGAATGAAAAAATGAAATGACAAACCGAAACTCAAAAAATCAACCTAACCTAAATGTTGAAAGAACTGACTATGAAAAAAATGAAAGAGGATTGAATTGAAAGGGAGCCAACGAACGCCTTTTCATACCATATGATAAGCTTCTCAACCATCCACTATAATTTTCATTCATACTCTACGTTACCCTACTGTTCTGTTTCTGAATGTGACGAAACAACGAAATAAACAATATAGAACCCACCTTTTACCAAATACAATAGAAAAACGACGTTGTGTAAACACTAACAGGCGACTTTTGAACTTGTTAATGAAATTTCACCACTAATTACAAGTTGCCCAAAGCGGCACGGCACATTATATAGAAAACTACGAAATTTGTTAAACTTGAGTGCAAATGAGTGAAGGCCAATTAAAAATTAGGGGGAGAAAGAAATTACAACAAAAAAATTAACAACATGCCAAAAATGGCTAGGGCCATACATTCAAAAAGAGAAGCTAAACGCAACCCGGGAATTTGTAGGAACTTCCAAGCTTGAAGTAACGGAAAATCAACAATGTTGCAATTAACTGACTAACATAGCACGTAAAACCACGATGTGAAAAACCCTATGTTCCCGGACCGGACAAACAAGATGGCCATGCCCGAAATCCCCTCTAGAGCCCGTGTAGTTTCAATGTATAACGATTGATTTAAAAACCACTGTTTACCATACAAGCGCGCTACTTTGGGTGATGGCTATGTATATTAAAGCCATACAACCACGCGAAAAATTAAACTTTGAAAAACCTAGAGGCGCACTGAATTTCAATGTGCCATTACCTTACCTCTTTCAGGCAAACTTAAATGAAGGCAAACCAACTGAAGGGCCAATTGACATAAGGAAAATATGGTTTACCAAATGTCACCATATTGAACACGAAAAATTGTGAGCATAAGCCTTTTAACATGCCCAGATTGGGTGAGCACCTAAGCGACACAAGCATATTACAACCAACAATAAAATAAAAACACCATAACCCAAATAAAGTCAACCGATTTTGGGAAAAAGGAAAATTTTGTGTACAAACTAGCAAAACAAAAAACAAAAACGAGCATAATATAGGGCAAAACTAACCCAAGATTCTTTAAACATTAAAAAAATTGCGGCCCTATATACAAATTTTTAAACACAACAGGGTTTGGCCCTGTACATTTGTTACATCTCCTCATTTTTGATTTTTGACCAATTTCCCAAGATTTTGTTGATTTCGAACCAAAGTATGATTTTTTCCCCCAATTTTTGAAGTCTTAAATAACCATAACCAATTATCTTATCTTTCATAAAAACATGACGAATGGCTTGCCATGCTCTAATTTTCTTTGATGACTATTTTTGAAAGCACCTCAAAACAATAAGCAACACTGGCCCGCGACTTGGATTTTCACGCCAAATGTTCGTCCATTTGCTAGTTTTTGTTTGCATTTTTGAACCATGCACAATTTTTTTAAACAGCCACAAGTAGTCCTATGACAATTAGCTTTCATATAATCAAGTTAAATGCATGCCACGCTTATCATAATTTTTGAATAAATTGTCGTCGAGCCGTCTGACTTTTCACTGAATTAACCAAAAAGGGGCGTGTGTCGCATCACGTTTAACACCATGAACATTGAATGACATATGATAAAAACAGCCCCGGTGTTGCTTAAAATGAAAACAAACTGAAGACCCTTATGATGTTTCGGCCTAACCTTTTTTGAGTGGTCAAAGAAAACCAACAGCTAATCAAAATTTTGAAAACGTGAAAGCCCGTATTTTATTTTTATTTATTATTTTTCTCACAGTGCCCGACTACCTTTAAAATACCGCATGAAATCAACAAAGGATTAGACGTTTTGGACCTAAGCTGATTCCAGAAATAGCACCATTATTGTTATTGTACACTCATTATACGACGGGTACGCCCACGGCACCTCCCTTATGCACAAAACACTTTGAATTTTATAGAGCACCAATAACCAATGGCATTCAAGAACCAAATGGTTTTTAAATGTTCATGGTACTGATGCCGACTGTAAAGCGAATAATCATCCCATCCAAAGTCACATCGAACCTGCTCTTCTATTGTCACATTGCGAACAAACTCCTTCACCTTAATATGCTGTATAAGCCAAGATATGAGTAATCGCCCTTCAGATTGTTCCCATACGACTACCGCAACCACGTATACTTTGGCGGTTGCCAAATTGAGTACATAACGTAGCGTGATTAGCTTGTGTTTGGTAATTCCCTACATCATTCCTGGCTTGGTAACACACAACTTGACGAATATCACGGCGTACAAGAGAAAAGGCGAATCGTCCTTTTGGAAAACAACTTTTTAGTACGTATAGAACGCAATCCCTTCTCGCTCGACGCAAACGTATTTTATACTTGAACACGATCATCGGTTGCTGAATCCCTGGCGGGCTAATTGTAGGCTCCATATAAGCAAAGTAATCTTAGAAATTTTGCGATGTAGAAACTAGTACTTATGACGACGGTCGCCTATTAAATTCGATTTCCTGCTAATTCATTATTAATCTACACGGCAGGGCCGAGCCGTGGATTTTTTTTTTTTCTTTTAAACCATGACTGACAGTCTCAGATAATATAACAGAGACTCGAAAACCAGATGTAATTAAAATAACGAGTGAAAAGCAATGGATGAGCCTAGTTTAACACAAGAAAAATTTCCTGCAAACCGACACACAACCCAAGTTCAATTGTAAACGCAAACAGTTTGAGGTAGAACCGGGCAAAAAATTTTTTCTGCAATATCAACCACATCTCTTACATCTACGCTGAAAGAAAGCCTAATGGACGATTGTATGATGAGAAGATACAACAAGCCGGCTCAAGCGGACACCCGATTGGTTGCTAACGATGCGAAGATTGGTTACCGTAGAACGCTATGCATAACAAAGAACAGAAGCGACGGGTGAGTGAGCATTGAAAAGAGGAATGAAGCGCTGGGAAAAGCTATTGGCGAGCCAAAGCGACCATATTCTCATGCTGCGGGTAAATGCATTTTTCTTGATGTAACATCAGAAAAAATGTATTGCTCAAACGTCACAAAATTTTTACGGGCTGCCATTTGAAACGGGAAGGAACATGAATTTCTTTTTTGACCTACCCTTAGTTACTCCAAAAATTATCCCTGAGGAGGGTTAGAGCAAATTCCAAGGTGGATGGTGACCTCCCTTCCTGTTTTGGCATGAAAACCATATGATTCATTCACTTATTGTATAGTGCGCGATATGGTGTAATCAAGTTTTTTACAATTATCTAAAAACCTTTGACTTTTGGATATAAAAAGGTATTACTGACCCATAAGGTGGCCATTCCGCACATTTGAGTGGTCTCTCAACCATCTAGTACAAGGTCGTAGATACAGTCAGTCGTACTTCGCTTAAAGGGGTGTGACCCCCCAAAAAAGGGGGCGTGGCCATTTCATCATTTTCGGCGTCAGTGAGGAATTATGTTGACCAACAAATTATTGTTCCTGGACCTTCCATTAGTGGATTCTGACAGAGAGTTAGCTTCTGACATATAAGGCATACACAACCACCTGGCTACTAGAGTCTGTACTAAAGGACGGTCTCATTACAAAATGACTTTGGAAAAAAAAATCCCTAGTTTGGCACCAGAAGTTGGTGGGTGAAGTTAAGTTTTTCGTTCTTTGGTAAAAATATTGGGCTTCAATCTACCCGTGGATCGAACATCTAATTGGAATTTCACCATTAATCTGTGATTCACACCACTTGATTATTGGACAGATAAAAAACTCTTTGAAATCTTTTACCTTTACCAAAGGCGCTTTCCGCAAAAGAAATTTTTAAATAAATTCCAAAGGCGCAAAAAAATAAAATACCCCAAATGATACGATATGATGGCTATACAAATAAAAAGACTATATTTCGTTTAACAATTTAATTCGGTAATTTTCACTACAGACCCACCAATACGCTAAATTAAAATTATGCGAAAATAAAGATTATTTATTATAGTTCTACAGAGCAAGTTGATTTAAAGGGCTGCACTCAGAGATTTTCGGAGGAGGGCGCCCTCAATTTCAAAATAATCGTGTTTTTTTTTTGGCATTTATACATAAACTTGTCGAACTAATAATCACTGTGTGAAAATAACTAAGCTCAAATGATGTCCTTCCATATAAAAAATCTACAAAACTTTGTGATCCGGAAAGTTTGTTATGTACGGTGTTCTATGATACTGCTTTGTTTTTTTATACTGTATCTAGAAAAATGATCTTGCATGAAAAAAATAAATCCTAGATTCATCTATAACTTTGGAATAAGCATTTTAGGTGACTATCTTTGTTCGAGTTGACAATTTTAAATGGACTAAACAAAAAACCAAATTATATTTCGAAACTCTGAGTCAAGCCTTTGAATGTGAAGTTAAAATTCGCAAAAAGGGTAAAATTCTGCTAATTCTTCTAAGTAGCCGTGAAATATTAAAACGTTGTCTTAACTGTTGAAAGGAACATACAAAATGGCCACGTGCGCACATAGGTACCTAGGTGTTCCAATGACAAACGGTTTACTTTACGAAACCGCCATATATTGTGTCATGCAGTGATTTCTTAGATCATTTATTTATCCCGAATATCCAAGGAATATTATGACTCAAATTCTGTTTGTAGCCAATCTGACACCAATAAGCTATTATGTAGCCGAAGGCCCGATACGAGTTAGTCCAGATGTATCAATTATACAAGCGCAATATACTAAACTCACTTTTAATCTGCAGAAAAAAACGCTAGCTAACCTCCATCAACTAAACTCAAGGTTGGTAAGGCGTGGGTTCCATAAAAGTTAATTTATAATGGAAAGATGGCAGATAAAATAGATCAGAGTGCAAAAAAGTCCATTCAATCTCTGAATTTTCAGATATATCTAATTGATTTTGAATTACGTTCGGTTGATGGACTTTTTAACAGTTCATAGTAGATCACAGGCCGAATTGAAAACCGATAGAGTGACAAACATCGGGTAAATTATTAGGACTAATGCACAACCAACTGTCCATACCGCCTTGAGACTCAAAGTTGTCAAAAGTGGACAATCATCAAAAGCTATCGAAACGATGAGACCAAATTACCGTTCGACTGCCAGTTCAGTGAAGCCAAAGCAAGTGGACTATCAATTGGCTGCATGGCTATAGTCAGGTAAATTAAGCACGCTTGTATGTAGTTTTGTGAGTGTTCGTCCTTGACAGGACCTTCGATGTATTTGTAAGGAGTACTTCGGTTGATTAAAATGTCTGTGCTGAGAAGACAATAGAAAGTATAACACTCACTATTGCTAGGCTTGTGCATTTTCTGGATTTAAACTCTGAATCGCTGCAATAAGTTGAAAAAGGTCAAAAAAAGCAATCCCAAGTTGACCCAAACAACAGTCAAATAATCGTTACCACTTAGAGGTGTGTAATTTGGAGAATAAGCGGTGAGACGCGGAGGCATTATGATAAGTACAATTGACGGGAGAAATAAAATTATCGTATGGTCTAGCAAACAGTTGCATTCTCTTCATCATGTTTTTGAAGGCTGGAATTTAGTATCAAGTAAAGTGAAGCTACTGCAAAGATATTAGAGAAAACATAAGGAGGTTGCGTCATTGCTTGAATGACGTTGCCGTGGTTTCCCGTGTTCCACTGGTGTTGGGCTTGTTGATTTTCTGATAATAATGAAACTGTTTCGGGATTATTTGCCAGCACTTGACGGCATTGTATAGAAACCGCAGTGCTCATATTTTGCCTTGCACCAAATGTGACCATAGTGGTCCAATGACAATAGAGCAAAATAAAGCCATAACAAATATCAGGGAACAGAATCGTTAAATACCGTTGTATCGTGTAAAGGACTTCGCTGGTTCTGGTTTCATGGCCCGTGCACAATGTCCCTCGTCGTTGATATTGTTTCCTTTACCAGATGTTGCCAGACTGGCGCCGTGAATGTCATTGCCCAATCCAACCCCAAAGCATTACTTGACAAATCACTCACTGAAGTTCGCAAAAAATGAAAAAAGGTTTTCGTTGACTGAGAACATCCGCTCAGTTGTAGTGTAGAAACAGGTGAGATGCAAAATTAGTACAACGAGATAGGGGGATACATTATTCACAACACTAAAGATGTGGGTCGCGTAACATCCTCGGACCGTGGCTTACTTTTGTAAACTACGCACAGTGTGGTTGTAACAAGTGTAAGCAAATCATATGCATTCCTTACTCTAGGAATAGAACGGGCACTAAGAGTGCGTGGTGGGGGTATTGTTGTTACTTTGGATGAAACAATCCCGATGAAAAAAGGTCGTTGCTGGATGCTTTCCGCGTGCATCGCGTACAAGAGATTTTGAATATTTATGGGCACCACACAGCACCAACGCGGAGCCATCTGGTCTTCATCTTTACAAGACAGAATATAAAGATGCTACGAAGCACAACCGAAAAATGTTCCTTAGAACATTAGTCACAACTATCCATCAATCAAAAATCAGATTTGTATTCCGCAAATTGTCTCATTAAACTTTTTTACCGACACGAGCGTGACCGGACGGCGTGACAGCTAGTGCTACCCAAACACTTGATAAGGAAATACTTAGGAATAATTGCAGACTAATAGCTGTCTCGAGTCAAGTTTTGCATGATGAAAGTTTTTGATCTTGCACTATGCTTATCTTCCACTTTGGACATATTTAGTTGTATTCTTATTCCCGCCATTTTTCGTAGTCGTAATATTTGTCGTTTGCAACGACGACCAGCTGCAGGACAAGTCAATATTATTCAAAACCTCGCATTACAATGTAATATGATAGCTGTTTCACATATGAAATTATATTTTCTGATGTGCATTATATTCATTAGTAAACCACACAAACTATGTTGATTATTTGATACTTAAAAGGAGTGAAACAGTCTTGAGATGAAACAGCTTTAGTTGTCTACGCGTCATGTTCAAATAAGGATGTGATTACCAGAATTTTTGGTTTTGGTTTCTTTCGATTTCGTACACAGATTCAAGGCTGGTACTGGACTAGATTAATGTTTCGTAATCTCGGTTCTCGTTCGAGAGTTTATCTATTTTTGATGATCGTGTAATGTTTAGCAAAATCTGCTATATGAGGCGAGGCGTTCTTGGTTTATGCAAATCGTCATAGATTCCTGTGTATACTTTGGTGTTACAAATTAGCCCCGTCGCAATCTCTTCAGTGGATTTCTCGACTACAATGCTTAAACTGGACTTAAATTGGCCTTATTACAATACCTTAATGATCGTGTGATATAGCACTATAGAGGATGCCAAATCGTGTACCACACAATTTTTCAAGGGGAATTGGAATTTGGCCATGGAAACGAGGTTAGAAACGAGTTGGGGTTTATTCAGTATGAAAGCGTGGTACACGATCTGGCACTCCACAACTCTCATAGCAGTAGGCTTCGACTGAATGACGTTTCTAAATTTAACCAGGTGATACTGGAACTATTAATGTGATATTGTTCGTGTTTATTCTTGGGATATGAGTGTCAAACATCAATCCACTGTAGTGCAACGAATACAGTCAGCAATTCACGAAATTGTGGACACTACTATATAATATTAAAACTAACAAAATCTCAAACTCAATTCTTAATCCGTGTTCCTGTTATAAATTTCCAACTTAGATGATAAAGTGATTAATCCATATTAAATGCTGATGATTTCAATGAACTATTTTCGGATTTTAAACCAAATTTCATAGAAGGTGAGCATTATCTATTTCATTGTTGCCGAAATGTAATGTTTATAATGCACACAACATCAATCGACATACGTCTCAGGATCTATCTTAAACTGTTTCTGCATCAGTTTCAGAAGAAAATTTTCTGCTCTAAATAAGGATTTATACACCCCCCCCTTGATCATTAGTATAATAATTTCTACATTTATAATTTAGACGATGTGGCATGTGACTTTCCCGCCAAGTAAAAACGTTGTTGCTACATGGCCGCGGGCCACAATTAGGACTGTGCGCTCAATCAGTATTAGACTACTAGCGGCCACTAGGGGAGTTCCGATAACCTGACCATTTGAAGAACTTTTTTCTGACACACTTATGAAGCGCGAAAACCTTAACGGAATAAACCTGTGTTTTTTCCGTCACGGGTTTCCGAATTCATTAAGTGTTTCAGAAAAAAAAGTTTGTGGTGGGTCAGGTAGTTTTTTTTTTTGAAATCCCGCGGCAGGGGTAATGTTCTGTTCCGTATAGCATGTCACAGAAATATTCTAAACTTGGTCAACAGATGGCACTAGAAATATAACATTCATTAGCAGGGCGGGGGGCGGCCAAGATATCCCAAATTTAGACTTCGTAAACCAGAAAATCTTGACGAAATTATCCTAATTTTTCAAATGTTAAAAGGCCATATTTTGTCTTATTCAAAAACCATTGAACTAAGAGGTCAACTCCCTTGAAAGTTTTTTAATCTTTATATATTAATGGGCCCATAGTAACCCAATGACCGGCCATATAAAAAAAAATGTTATCAAAGCGCCCAAATCGTTTTGTGTTTGGCCGTCTGGATGGCTAGTAATCTATTTTGTTTTCATTGTCGGGTAAGTGTTGCTATAATGAATGAAATTTGCTGCCATCGTCTGATATTATCGGATCCTTACCGCGTGTCGATTACTCCTTATAAATGTCTTGAGGATTTGAGAGAAGTTGTATTTTTTAACTTGTGCGGATATTTAATTTCAAATAGGCCTATCAGTCTACTCCCAATCTTACCCATAAATGATTCAGGGTGTTTAATTTGCTGTGAGGAAGCAGAACAAATTCTCTACGAAAGAGACTGCGTACCAATTATTAATGACACTTCCGCACATAGCCATCCCAGCCAACATTGCCCTTCTGGGGCCCACATGGGTTTAAAATGGGCAAGGTGGGCTTAATGTGGCTAGGGGCTTCAGTGGGGGCAACCCAGGTTGGATCCATGTGGGCTATAAAGTGGGTATATTTGGCTTGAGTCACAAAGTGGGGCAAACCCCAAAGGGTCATTGTGGGTGATTCAATGGGTCTGTGTGGATCTAGGACAGGGGGTTTTCAAGGGTTTTTTTTATATGGGCCCCATGTGGATTGATGGTGGGCACGGGCTACAGGTGGCTTCCACAGGGCTCACCCATATGGGCGTGTCCTCGATGATCCTTGTATTTTTTTTTTTTGTGCTGTAAAATGAAAATTTATTTTGATTCAAAATGTTGTATTTTAAGGATTTTTTTAAATAAATTAATTCTCAGACAAGGCCCTATAATAAATGATCTATTAACTTTCAGCACTTACCATTTTGATGACTCCTTTTAGAGAAAGGATGGTGTGTACAAGACCTGTAACAGTTGAAAAACACATAGAACATTACATATCTATTAGAATAAACTAGCTTTCATAAAATTAACGTTTAAACAATTCTTGTTTCAGTGCATCTCAGCTATTATTCCCATCTTTTGGGAGAGGTGTTTAGCTGATGATTGAAAACAACAACATACATTGGTGTGTTTTTCACCAATTGATGGGCCAATTAATGTTTACATGCAAGAGGGTGACAATAAAATCAATTTTGAATTTGCCCATCTTGGCCCATTAAGCCCACTTGGGGCCCCACATTGAACCTGTATGGGTTACAAACTCGGGTGAGCCCATAAAACCCCTGAAAGTGATTAACCATGAGGGAACCCAATTGTTACCCGTGTAATACCCACCTGCAACCAACTGGGCCAACCCACATGGGGCCAATCGAGGCGCAGTGGACAAAACCCAAGTAGGCCCCATATGGGGTCAATGAAAACAGCGATTTTGCCCATGTGGGCCATCAGGGAGTGCCCACCCTAAAAACGTATTTTAACACATGGGCCCCAAACTGGGAATGTTGGCTGGGTTGTAATTCAATTCAAAACACTTATATCAGGGCGTCAGTGGAGCGCCCCTTTAGAGGCATTTAAAACTGGTAAAACCAGGAACTTTTAGGGCGACCGCTTCAGTCCTGGATGTTTTTATATACCTCAAAATGCAAATTCTATCATCGTAGTTGGGTTAGAAATAGAATCCTGGTCATCGACAGTTTGGGGAAGGTTAGAAGATGTTTTTCTATTGTTTGAATGATGCTAAATATGAACTTTCTGGTCTACACATCTTGGTTAAATGAGGTACGCGTCGTCCGGGTTAAAGTATACGTATATCCTGGTCTAAAATTAAAAAAAAAGTTGGCGTCCTGTTAAATTGAAACCAGCGTTTGAAAATTCTCTAGACTGGAATAATTACGAAAGGGCACTGTGGGAAAAGGATGCGGCCCGTAGTGATTGCTACGTGTTCACTTTTCCGTCTTTGCGAGCACGAAGTACCGACAAAACGTTTTCAATTTTTCTCGCTAGGTTCTATAGGTTCAGACCCAGTACGATAACTATCCAAAATTAAACAAGTAACGGACCCTCTGATGCAAAAATCTCCATAAGAAAACTCCTTCGTTTTCCGGAGATAGATATTTGAGATTAGGTTCGTACAATCGCTATGACGGACTAAAGAACGTTAATCTCTCGCCGCCAGACTAATGTAAGATAATATCTTCGCAGTCTGTGCACAGAATACACAATTTCCGGACCGCCGTACCGTTGTAATGAGGGGAATATTGAAATAATCAGATTGTTCGTCTTGCTTTATTTTGCAATGTCTGGCATTTGGGTGCGCGTAATTAGTGGGCAAATTGTAAGGGGGCTACCTGGTCTATATGGGTCACCTCAAAAATTACTACATGACAGCTGTCTCCCAAAGAAATGCAGTTTCTGCCTCATAGTATGCCCAGAGCAATAATTTGACAATGGCCCAGTTTCAATAAAATTGAGATTGGAAATTCGCCCGGCACCAACATGACTTTGAACTATAAGGCTGTAAGATGTGTAACTATTTACAATGTAACTTAAGGACCCAAGAATTCTATTCATTTACCTCAAACTATAGAAAACTATCTTCAAACCTTCAAAACTCGAGAATTGGATTCTTATTATAAACCCTACTACTATACTGAAATTTTACCGCGCTGACTTTTTCGGTTCGGATGTTAAATGTTTTTTCAAAATAGTTCCATCCCGAACAAAATTCTGTTAAATTTGATTATGCAAATTATATAATCATAATAATCATTGATATGCACGAAACACACCGCCAAGCAATTAAACAGCATCGGTACTGATCATAGTTTCACCCTGTTGCAACATTGAATTGAAAAGAGTGAAGTTACGACATTCTGAACTGAATTGTGCAAATTATTATACTCATTATTATACTCAATAGATGAGTAAAGTCATGAGGTTCAGCGGTAAAAGCGTCAAGGGTTATTTTACTCCACCTGCGTTGCGGCGAGGTGCATCGGCCGAAATGCAGTTTTTATAAGAGATTACTTTCAGAGAGACACCTGCGATTTTCCAATGTTGCGAACGAGGCTGAGATATTAACATATTTGAGATGTTTTCAGATACATACATTTGTGGCATACTGCTCGAAATATAAACAATAACAATCGCTGATTTGACCAATAATTATGAAAAGGATTTCAATGTTACTCCTTTTTCTTATAACGATAACATATTAATGACTTAATACATGTTGATTTGAACAAGGCTGGGTGTCCAGGTTGGTGGCGCTATACTAACATTGTCTATGGCTCAGACAAGGGTCCCACTTAGGTTTTTAACTTTGAAGTCCACCGGACCCACAATAGAACTTCCACATAATATCCAAATGTTCAGAATTATCTGGTCCAGGGGAATATTTTCTGGTCCCGAGAGCAGCCTTCCAAAAATGTTTTTATGTATACTACTAATCAGGACTTATCAGTTTTCCAAATACTGGTGCGTATAATTTCCTGAATTTCTATTGTGCTATTTGGGTCAAACTTTTTGAGTACCGTATCATGTTTGCCAATTAATTTCAATGTTAACAAGTTGGTTGTGTCAGACAATACAAATAGTATAAATAAGCCATTGCAATATTGTGAATTTGTTGTTCCACATAAGCACTATTTTGAATGCTGTGCATTTAGCACAGAAACAATGTCAAAATAAATTTGGTACATTTGAAGGTTTGGAAACATAAGTTTTGAAAAAATTTGCCTTTCAGAGGTTTATAATTATGGGGTCCAGTGGACCTCTTTTGTGTTAGCGCATCTGAATTTATCATGTCCAGTGAAAATTTTTGCTGTCATTTGACACCAAAATCCTACTAAGAGGGGAACCCTGGCTCAGACGATGGCGGCCAAGACTCCTTTCAATATAGCACTCATCAAACTAACCAAAGCATTGACTTTGACAGCTGTACTCTGCAGCTCCTCGACAGTAGAGATCAAACGCAGAGGTTATTGAGTGCGCTAGACGTTGAGTTAGGATGCTGGACGGGTTGGTTATTCTTAGATACCCCTCTTTAAATGCTTCAGTTGTATAGTGATATTGACGAGGGTTTTCAGGTAAACAGTTCCATTCGGGTTTAATGTACCTACAAGCCGTGCTCGAGTTACACATAGAAGTCTTTCACCTCAATCATTCATAACTATAACAAAATGTGTTTTAGGAGTCTTAGTATAGTCCGTCATTCAGATCAATTTATACCCGACCTCAAAGTACTTGTGCTATTCAAAGTGTGACCCATACTTTTATGCATACATATCCAACATGCATGTCGTTCTTTAGATTTAGAAAGTCTCCAGAAATTTGGAATGGACTTTGCCATTCCCGGCAAGATGGCCGCTAATCCAAAAGGCGGAAGACCTCTATTGGTGTGTTAACACCAAGTGGGTCTATGTCTTGTTTTGGGAAATGATCGATATATCGGCAACACAACGCAGAGTGCAGCGAGGTATGGACGAACTTTAGCCTCATGATCAGAACGTGCGTTATAGCCAGTGTGTAGTGTTTTTCCTTGAATAAGTCAGTAGAACTTGGGTAAGTCACTAGGACGTAAAACATTTGTAATGGCCAGGCTAGCAATCCCTTCAAAGGATTTATGATGTAGTTGGGGTTCTTGGCTGGCTCTTAAGAAAAGAGGGAATGTCGCAGCCGATAACTTTCTTTTGATACGACGGTTCACATAGTTCAGGATGACAATGTGTCAATGGATTTTTTTTTCTTTCTTTTCTTTTTCTTTTCTGAAAAAAAAGGATGTGACCCACTGGATACATTCCGCATTAAAATAACAATCATCTGAATATTTCTATTGCTTCAATATTTATGCCCTTCGAGATATGTATTAATTTTTCAAAGTTTGCAGTTTTTCCGCTACAGCCTTGCACAAACATAATCTGAATCGGGTGACGTTTCAGAAAAACCGCAATTTCTTACCACACAAGGTTGGTGAGTCTTTAACATTTCATAGCAGATTACAGTCGAATGAAACCGGTAGAGTGACATCATCGGAAAGATTGCAAGAATAAGCCCCCTGCCAATTTTCATATCACCATCACCATCAAAACCCATAGACACTATGGGCACATATGTTCCGCCATCGGCCCACTCGTGGGCAAGACCGGTGAGTATCCAGTTGACTGCGTTAACTAGGGACAAATAAATCAAACATGCCCGCACGTAGTCTCTTGTCTTTTCGCCATTCACACCTTTTCGCTGAATTGCTAAGAGAACCTGGTCTGAAAACATGTTTCTGTTGATAAGCAAATGGATGACAAAATACCAGTAATTCCCAAAGCTGTCTTCCCCAGTTTCAATAAATGTATGGCAGCTACAAATTGAAATATATCGTACACCAGTGCCCACGTAGACGTGAACATTAGAAGGTAATCGTGACTACCAAGTGGAGAATGTCGCGCCCAGGTTTGGTTCAAGTGTTGAAGACATTTAATTATAACGAAGGTTGCTGTCAGAAATATACTGATTGAAATAGAGCTGCTTACGAGTGTAGTGATTTCTCTATGATGGTTAGCCCATATCTTTGAATTCCCGTAATGAGTAATCATATTCAGCACCAGATATGAAATAGTTACTGTTATAGTAATAAAAGTCACAAATGGGTGTTTTCTAATTGAAACTCTGATATAACTCCTTTCGAAGTCACTTTGGCTTGCACAACTGTCCGTAGGTAATAACGCCACAGTCTCGTTGTTATTAAATGCTGAGTTAACCCTTGGACCGTTTTCAACATTTAATGAGAGAGACGTTGATGAGCATGGTGTCTTTTCTTTAGCCAATGAGATAAATGAAGCCATAGTACTCCAGTAGCAGTAGAGCATGGTGATAGCCATTGTAGAATATTCAGGAAAGAGGATTGATAAACTGTTTTGGATTGTAAGAAGTATTCGATAAGCTTCTGTCTCGTTACCAATACACCAATAAGTCTCATTTTCGTAGGGGTTATTAACAAGATGAGACCAAAATGGGCCGGAGACTGTCACCCCGAGCCAACCCCAAATATTACTTGCAATACACACTGCCATAGCATAATGAAAAATACTGCGACTTACAAAGACCGCTCCGTCATATGTATAGAAGAAGACAAGCTGTGAAAGCAAGGACACAAGGTAGACAACGTCATTTGGGATATTGAGAATGCGTGTCGTCATCAGAAGTTCTGTGCTTCCCTGACGTTTGTACAACATACATTGCGTTGCGGTGACTAGACTTATACCGACCATTATCACGCTGCCTATTCCTAAAATAAGAAGAGCGCCAAGTAGTGAGGAGTGACCGGAGGACGCTTCTTGACCGACATGTTCTTCACATTGGTGACCAATTTCACGGGTGTAAATTTCAATGTTTTTAGTTCTTTTGGCAGGCCACCAAACACATCCATCGTTCATCCATTTTGTCTTGCATTTCACAAACCAAACATTAATTACAACAACAAAACAACTGTATATATTTCTTACAATCTTTACGACCACGAATCTGTACAACAAATCGGTTGTATCTCCCGAGACTGCAGACAAAAGCGGAACAAGAGTTAAGGTAATCCCGATACTAACTAGAGAGTACAGTAGAATTGTTGCCGAAAAGTAGCTGTCGCTGCTTTCAGAATAGCATCTACTTCGGGTGTTGGATACACGAATCGGTGTGGTTATTTCTTCGTCGTTCTGGGATTCGGTATCGCTATGGATTAGCTGAATTCTCGCCATGATTAATGGTTAGAGTGATCACGAAAACGTTGCTGCGCGGTCTTTTAATCATTTAGCACAATATTACCTAGTGAGATCAAAATGTATTGGTTTTACCTTTTATCACCTAAAAGTATTACCAATAGATAAGTAAAAGGAAATAAGTTGCGATATCATCTATTTTAACAATAAGAATTATAATTGCAATGAAACAGAAAGTACGTATGTTTGCAGTGGTGTGCCCTAAATGCGGAGGACATTTGGAAAGAAGAAAATTAATTTCTTCTTAATGAGTTTCACTTTTCTATTACTTATTTTTATTTCTTTGCTTTTAGCTGGCACGCGATGAAGTCATTGGCGATCTAATATCAGCATTTCGCGATACGCTATATATATTTTATGGAAGTTTTACAAAATGTAAGTTAAGCGCTTGAAACTTAAAGCTTGAAAGGTTGTGTTGAAATGTGTTGTTTTTATGTTTACGGGTTTAAAGCATTAATAGCACGGCACGCAATTGTTTTTAAAGATTTTTACAAAGTTGTGCTGGTAAATGTCCAGTAAACGGTAATGCTTAAAATTGTTATTGGATATGAAAGACCGCCAGTGCTGGAAACGTGCTGAAAAATGTATAATGGTCTAGAATGTATTGATTAATTTTTGTTATTACATAGGACAAATTTATGAAATGCGACCATATGTAATATGAAGTGAACGAACTCCCTGGGTTTAAAGCTAACCTAGACTTGTTTTGTATTTTGCACCAGTCCTAAATTGATTTGCTCATTCTTTATGTTATTATAAGTTATTAGGTGTATCACTATTACCCACTCCCTTTGACACCCACAGGCATACGCCTAACATTTTATCATATTTCCTGCCTATTACAAACAACCAAATAATCTGGTAAAACTTCCTGAATGTCTAAATAATTCAAATAGAGGTCTAACAACTAAGACACTGGTTTACTTTTGAAGAATAAATTGTTTTATGTTATAATTTTAGGCTATCAGAGATTTTTGGCCGATTTTGGGCCACGATCAATTTGCAAACTTAACCTTTTCTTGAGGGTGTAAAAGAGCGCAACACTTGGTGCCAGGCGCCATAAGATTTAAACAAAATCACATGACTACCTGTTCTTTGTTGTAAGATAAGATAGGACGTTTACCTAATGTCCCTGAAAAGTTCATAAAGATAGATTCAATATCTTTTAAAATATGGCTCCAGATATCAAGTAGCAATATACACATTTGCCGATGAAAGCAATGGAAAACCCAAAAGTCAGCCCACAAATCTGCATCTGCATGTATTCCTCTAGTAAAACGGTTAGAATCCGCATCCCACTAGAGTAAAATCACCCTGATGTCCTCAACCTCTTACCAATTCGCCCCTATGTGTTTTTTGAGTATGATACTTTATGTGTAAAATGTCCCTATCTGTTTTTGAGTAGGATAGTTTATGTGTAAAATGCATCCCCATTCCCCCAATACTCTAGTAGCTCATGGTGGTTTTGTATGCATTATATGTCCAGAGCTAAACTCTTCAGGAATCCACTAATTGAAGGTCCAGGAACAATATTGTATAGTGCACGATATGGTGAAATCAGTTTTTGACAATTATCTTAAAAACCTTTGACTTTTGGATATAAAAATATATTACTGACCCCCCCCCCCCCCCATAATGTGGTCATTCCGCACATTTTGAGTGGTCTCTCAACCTTCTAGGTCCAACGGTTCTGTAGATACAGTCAGTATGACTTCGCTCAAAAGGGGCGTGACCCCCAAAAAGGGGCGTGGCCATTTCAGCATTTTCGGCGTCAGTGGGAATTATGTTACCAACCAAATATTGTTCCTGGACCTTCAATTAGTGGATTCCTGAGGAGTTTAGCTCTGGACATATATTGCATACAAAACTACCATGAGCTACTAGAGTACAACGGCCCAGACCGTCACCCGAGAGCAAATTAAAGAAAATTCTAAATATGTGAGAATGTGCCAGTGCCGCCTTAAATGGAACATTTACATGCTACCAATATTTGAAATATTTCAACCCAGACTGTACCAGTGGACTACTTTTGGAATAGATACCTGACATAATCAAATATAAAACAACTATGAAGTTGCCGACCAATTTACATTAAATCACCAACTTCCAGCAAAATTTGGGAGTCATTTGACATTGACCATCAGCACCTCACCCACACCATATTGAGAGTAAAATACTCTTGAAAATTGCATCGTACTCTTTGAATTAAAAACAATCTAAGAGTGAAGTCACACATTCAACTTCCTGTTCACAGTAACATACAGTCCACGTTACACTCTTCAGAATTGACATTTCACTCCTAAGGATTTTGCACCAAGGGTGGAATACTCTCAAAGAAAAGTGTGAGTGAGACTGCTAGACCATTTTAAACCATTGTGAGATAGCAAAGGAACTTACATGTATATTCTAAAACAGATACAAACTGCTAAGTTTTAGATACCCATGCCACTATTTACCATAAATTATCTGACTACAAAAAGAGTACTCCAATTTTTCCAACGTTTTTCAAATTCAATATGTTTAAGATTTATCTCGGCTAAGAATTTTTCAATGTTATAAGAATTCCTTAAATCGTATTTGCCGAGATGAAATGTGGAGTTACCTTTTTAATTCTACATTTATAAATATAAAATTTCAAAATCATCAAAATATTATTAAAAAGTGCTGATGTTTACCAAAAAGGATCCTACCCTTCCCTAACACCGGTGTGAAAGCAGATATAGTCCGGATATAGTCCGTTACGGAATAAAGCGTGAAACTAATGTTGCGCGAAGAGTCAACTGAATTGAGTGTCCTATTCCTTACCGTTATAGTCGGACTATGATTACGGCGGACTATAATTACTTCTACACCGGTTCTATCGGAATATTATCTTTCATCCACAATGTTACAGTCCCAGAATGAATGTGCTATTGTTTCCTCCCCATCCCTACAAAAAGTACAAAGCGAGTCATCAGCCTAACCAGTTTTTTACTAGAAGAGTATTGGTACATAATATTCTATTTAATATACGGAATTGGAACCAGCGGAGTTTATTCTCATGGGTGCTTTTCCAATTGTAGTAGCAGATTTGCTTCCATTTTTCCTGAGATCTATCCGAAATCATATGAAAAAAATCTTGGGGTAAACTTAGGACGCTTCGCTAAGTCTTTCGTCTCACATCATCTATATTGCAGTGCAATATTCGTAACATTTTGCGCATACGTAGGTTCATCCATCAATTTGAAAAGGTACTTGTTTGCAAGTGTTACCGCCAGGAAGTTTCTAATTGAGTTCCCGCATTTCGGTGTACTCGGGAAACCGATGCCATATTTTTATCAACAATGTGCAGTGCGTGTATTTACGGGATTAACGCAATATGTGGCATGTCAACAACGTGAGGTTGACACGTTTTTAACATTTCAAAGCAGATGACCGACGAATGAAAGCGGTAGAGTGACACCATGGGAAATATTGTAAGAATAATCCCACGTCCAATATCCACAACACCATTACCGTCAAAACCCATGGAAACTATGGGTGCATATGTTCCTCCATCGGCCCATTCATGAGCTAGACCAGTAAGTACCCAATTAGCTGCATTAACTATAGTCAAGTAAATCAAACATCTACACACGTACTCTCTTGCCGATTCGCCAACAACGCCTTTTCGCTGAATTGTTAGAAGAAACCTAGTCTGAAAACATGTTTCTGTTGATAAGAAAAAAGATAGCAGAATACCAGTTACTCCCATAGCTGTGTTTCCCAATTTCAGTAGATGTATGGCAGCTACGAATTGAAGAATATCGTACACCAGTGCCCACGTAGAAGTGAACATTAGAAGGTAATCGTGACTACCAAGTGGAGAATGCCGCCGCCAGGTTGGGGTCAAGCGTCGAAGACACTGAATGATAACGTAAGTAGCTGTCGAAAAAATACTGATTGTAAAGACGCTACTTACGACGATAACCATTTCTTTGTGATCACTAACTAATTTCTTGCCTTTCCCGTACTGAGGACTAATATTCAACACTAAGTATGCAGTAGTTACTGCAATGGTAATAAAGGTCACAAAGGGGTGTTTTCGAAAAGCAGCAACGAAATAACCTTTTTTGGTTTCACCGCGCTCAGAACAACCGCCCAGTAACGCGGTTGCTTCTTTCTTATTTGAGACTGCTTTGACCTTTGAATTTCGCGGACCGTTTTCAGTGTTAGGTATAAGAGACGTTGACGATGATGCTGTGTTCACTTTGGCCAATGAGATAAATGAAGCCATAGTACTCCAGTAACAGTAGAGCATACTGATGGCCATTGTGGAGTATTCAGGAAAGAGCATTGATAAACTCTCTTGAATTGCAAGAAGTATTCCATAAGCTTCTGTCTCGTTACCGCTACACCAATACGTATCATTGTGAAATGGGTAATTCACAATATGAGACCAAAATGGACCAGATATCGTCATACCAAGCCAACCCCAAATGTTACTTGCAATGCATAGTGCCATGGCATAATGGAAAATGCTTCGACTAACAAAAATTGCTCCGTCATATGTGTAAAAGAAGACAAGTTGTGTTAGCAACAATACAAGGTAGATGACATCGTTTGGTACATTGAGAATGCGGGTCGTCATCAGAAGAGCTTCAGAGTTTTCATGAAGCTTGTAGATAATACATTGCATTGCGGTTGTAATACTTAAGCCAATCATTATAGCGCTTCCAATTCCTAAAATAAGAAGAGCACCAAGGAGCGAGGAGTGCCCTGGGTGCAGATCTTGATCAGCGTCTTTTTCCGAATGTCTGTCAGTTTCATGAGTAGAGGTTTGGACATTTGTTGTACTTCCATTGATAGGCCACCAGACGTAACCATCGGCGACCCATTTTGTTTTGCATTTAACAACCAAACGTTTACTAGAGCAACAAAACAACTGTATATATTTCTTACAATCTTCACAACCACGAACCTGTACCACAAATCAGCGTCATCTCCTGACAGTGCAGACAAAAGTGGAAGTAGGGTCAAAGTTACCCCAATACTGATGAGAAAATACATTAAGATTGTCGCCGAATAATAGCTGTCCCAATTACCATGGTTGTATTTATTCCGTGCAGGGGTTACACGGTTTGGTATTTTGAAATCCTCCTCTTCATTTTGGTGCTCGATATCGCTGTAGACTCGCTCAATGCCCGCCATGACGAAGAGTTAAATGTGATCAGAGACGATACTACTAACGTTGTTTGCTAATAAGCTCATTCAATATGCAGTAAATATAGTACAGATACTATATAGTATATAGTACACCTACGGCTGCATATATATTGCTAGATAATCATGTGACATTACAATCCATAAAGAACCTTATATAGAGTGTCAAGAAAAGCTATTCAGGTAAAGAGAATATGAAATCATGAAGGATACAATAAAATTGAAACCGTAAGTACGTAACTATTTCTTTAAGTGTTTTGTAGGCAAGGTCACACATTACAACGTTTATTTCAGAAAGGTAAAGCGTTTTTTTTTTCTCCTATTATTTTTTATCAAAATGTTTCACTTTCCTATTATAGTAAAACTATTATTGTAATTCAAAGGCAGTTCAAAGTTTGCTCTACACTATTACCGTGATATTTAGTTTGTAAGTTGAAAATGATTTTTAACATGCAAACTGACCACAAAAGTTGTGGTAAATTGTATTTTAATCGCAACAAAGACCTCCCCCGTACCCGCGTTTTCATACTTTTTTGCAACTAGAGAAGGCCAGAGCAGATCATACAGCGTGAGTCAATAAAAACCGTACATTCAGGAAAGATTTTTTCTTCAAAGGTTAAACGTTATTTTTGCTTCAATGTTTGCTTTGGTTGTTTACAGAGATAAACAGGCTATCAGAAGATTTTTATTTGGTGTCTTTCGGGCATTGGGTTCAGAAACTATGTCAATTTGCGGAGAGACCTACAAATTCAGTTTGGCCGATTTTAGCCATACAATGCAGAGACTGACACCGACGTGTACCATAACACATTATAGCAAAGACAATTCACACATGCAATTTCAGATTGTATCGATTTCTTCTCGACAAAAACATATCAGTTTGAATAAAATGGTCTATTTTGTAACATAATTATAAGCAAAATTTCTTCAAAAAAATAAATTACCATTGTTCAATCATAAAGAGTCAGTTATTGAAAATCACTCCTATCAATGTCTCAGTTCATGAACATAATGCAACTGCTCAGAGATATTTTTTTTACATCTCTAAGGGATTTTTTTGCACAATACAGTATACTCAGCGTCCATAAATTGCAAGAAAACTAAAGCGGAAGTTTTTCTGTAAATAAATCGGATTAAACCTTAAAAAATTCATTATCGCCACTGCTGTTCAAGCGGATACAACCTTTCCTTTGGTTTCACTTTTGCTCCCAAGTTTCGTTGTAGGTTAAAACCATGAATCTTGCTGAACCAAGTAAACTTTGGTCGTACACCAGCTATCTTGAATTCTTATTTGGAATTGACATTTTTTTTACTTAGCATTTTCTTTTTGTACTCTCTGGGATATTATTTTTATAATCCCTCAATTACTCTCCCACCTCTATTGTTCAAAATAAATTTGGTGTAAGTGTGTACTCAAATCACTGCTGAGACAATGTTACTTTATGTAAGCGATGCAGCATTTTGTTGGATCAAAATCGACCAAACAGATTTGAAGTCTCTCAGCAAAATAGGCGTAACTTCTTTCTCAACGTCCACATGACACAAATACACGTTTTTCGAAAGCCTGTTTATCTTCTTATACCATACAAACATTTGATAAAAACAATTCTTAACTATTTAATCTTATTTTTTATTCTGAATGTAGGTTTTTTTTACCTCACACTGTACGTGTTTTGTAACCTACATTTCCGTCAGATTGGGGAATTGCCATGATTACTATTTTAATCCGTTTTCACAAACATCTTTTGATCATTACTGAGAGAAGTTTCACTACTTGAATAAAGAAGGCTTGAAACTAGAACTGAATATGTACATCAGATATCAAACCAATATTTTTA
The DNA here is from genome assembly GCA_023653785.1 of Ophioderma brevispina. NCBI lineage: Eukaryota > Metazoa > Echinodermata > Ophiuroidea > Amphilepidida > Ophiodermatidae > Ophioderma > Ophioderma brevispina. Next base: position 53,618 of record JAMKCH010078996.1, on the reverse strand, counting down.
GGCACAAATACGGACCTGTCATGAAAAATAATTTGTTTTATTTTCATTGCTTTAAATGTATACGGAAATCACATATTTTTTTTAAGTTCGACTTAGTTCCATAGTGGTTGGCCTGGTTGTTAACGTGGTGTGATCACGGGAGGGTGTTGTAACGCATAGACCTAAATAGCAACGAAAGTAAGATTCTATAACCGTGTACACAGTATTGTCACCACTCACTTATTACATCATTACACATGGATCAAGTCATATGTGTACAATGTCTGAAGTATTCTTGATGGAACTGACATTGTAATACTTTGGAACATTTTTTGGACTAAATATTACTGAGAGTAAATATTTGATCCTCGCGTTGGAGGTCAATAACCGTTGACCTCCAGCCAGTCCAATAAGAATCGACAATTTTTACAGACTTTCATTTGGGATATTGTTCCATGAGATTTTCACTCTTGTTACACTGTGGAACAGTGTTGAAGTAGGAGGAAGCATACAATCATCCTTCAATATTCATTTCTCACTTTATGGTAAATTTTCTTTCTTCTTCAGTGCTCTCCTGTCTTCTTCCCCTTCTTTCTGCCATTTTTAAAATACCCAGCGAGGTTTGTGAATATCAAAACACAGCAAATATTATTGAGTTGACTACTACTCTATTCACACATCACAGTGCAAGCAGCATGGAGCAGACCCTTAGGCTATGCATGCCTATAGCTGCTATGACCCTAAAGCACTTGCTTTTCTGAAATAATTTTCCCTTCTGGTTATATAGGTCACTGAATTAGGTCATAGGGGGCGACAATATATAAGGTTCTGTTATTGTTAGCGCCCAAAAAATTGCGCTCCTATGCCATGCATTAAGCAGGGGTAGAGCGACGGTGATTTACAATCGGCATCAACATCCGACGTAACCTGAGCGCTATCTTTATCAAAGACTAACGGCACCCGTAGGAGGGCGCTTCTTATGCACATCGTACCAGAGCCGTATATACGGCTGCATCGGACAAAGGCTATAGCTGGTCACGAATATTTTTAAATATCGTAAAATCATCATAAATGACCGTTATTGGAAATTACATGTTTGCAGTGAGGTTATCCACTAACACCGACGGATTTTGACGTCGATTAGTTTTCCTAAATTATCATGATTGTGACGATTTCCTAATGGCGTCGTAATAATAATAATAGGCACAGGCAAAAAATATTTAAAATACTAAAAATTGCACTTTTTGTTTAAAATAAAAAAATATCTATAAACTAATTTTAAAAAGAAAACAAATATAACCATGCGAAGTTACAAAAAATTAAAAATACGAACAAAAATATATTAAAAGAAATTTTATATTAATAACTAATAAAAAAAGTAATAAATCAAAATAATTCAATGCACATAATAAACAAAATAATAAAAATAAAGGTTTAATAAATAACAAATATTAAAAACAGAATTCAATTTTAACAAATAAAATTAAAACACCAATATTTTTTTAAAATATTCTCTTCTTTTTCATTTTGTTTTGGTGAAAAGAGAACCTGATTGATGGAGAAATAATTAACGTTGAGAAGGACCATGGGGCAGTATGGAAAGGGACTCCAGGTAGTTGAGAATTTGCACATGTAGATGGAAATGGTAACCTTCGGGTATTTGAGGATGGATTTGTGTATGTCATTGTGGAAAGTGTGCCCTGGGGTAGTTGGAAAGGGTGTAAAGAACTGAGTGTCCCCCATAGAGAGAGTGTCTAGCAACCACAGACAACATGTACTAAAAATAAACCGGGGTGTGACCTGTAGACGAGGCCATTTGGGGTCAGTTCTGAAAGAATGGTGCATACGCACTCAATGGAGAACACATATGGCTATATGGGTGGTAGGGAAACAGGTTAATTGGGTAAGCACCGGTGTTACAGAATCATCAAAGGGTGAATCCTTAAAAGTTTTTGGGAAGGATGTTATGTGGCCAGCTGGGAAGGGGCTCTCAGGGACAGTTGGAAAGGAGATCTTGGGTAGTTGGAAAGGGACCTTGGGAAGTTGGAAGAGACCCTGTTGGTAGTTAGGATATTGGGACTTGGAGCAAAGCGGAGAAGGTCTAATGCATTATTATAAAATTTGTTCACAGGTACACATTCGATAGGCTCCGTGTGGTCCTAATAACCTTAACCTTTGTACACCAGCGGCAAAACTGCGAAGAACCGCGAACTGCGAAATTCTAGTTGATATAGAAATAAGTTTAAAAAAATTGGTAGATTCTGGTATGATACTGTGAGCTGTGGACGACTCTAAATTCAAATCATGGCCACTGTTTGAATAGCAAAAATAAGGGGTCTCTTGGTGGGACACAGCCAAATTGTCCTAAGTAGGGGTTATTTGGGTGGACAATTTACTAAAGACGTTCTTTGGGATGAGTATTTTCCAAAGATGGGTCTTAGGTGTGAAAGTGGCAAAATTGTTAAAAAAAAAAATATTGGCGTCATTGGGTGACAACAATGCTTATTTAAAAATGGGGGTTTTCCCAGCAGCCTTTTATATACGCATCACCTCCAAAGTGGAGTGCCCCAACCGGGCAAGCAAAACTCAAGCAATCTTTTATCATTCAGATTTTCGGTCATAACAGATAGCTTTTGCCTACTCCACTTTAGCCCCGCTGCTCGGTAAAAGAGGAACTCCAAAAGACCAGGGGCATTTCCAGACCATATGCTCTCCCCATAACATGTTGGCAAATCCATTCAGTATAATGTACTGCTTACTGCACAAGCAATTCGCTGACTAGAAGAGCCGATGATTTTCCCGACTTTGTGTTGGGGTGCAGTATACCGATCCGCGGCGACTATTTCGCCCCTACGCCGTGGGCGGCGCACTCACCCTCCGCCAATGGACTGGGGGGCATCTTTTGCATTTCTCGTTATACACCGCGTTTACGTTGTACGGGTTACCACAAAGAAGCGTAATTTTGATCAGTTCTGACGGCCAAAAATCAAACACTATTTCAGGTTCATCCATTTGCAATACATCATGGGCGGCTCAGGGAAAAAAATGTAAATTTCTTAGACTGCCACAAATAGCGAAAAAAGTTACAAAATGGAAAACGAACTGCGTGTGTAAAATTCACTCTCCAATTAATGACACATGAAGAATGGGAATGTCTGCAGCCGTACCAGGGCTCTGACAGTGACGTTTGCTGGTCTCCGATTCAAAGGTTTCTCTTGCCATTCACTAGACACGGGATATCGGACCTCATGTCACAGCGCATCAATCGGCAAAATGACGTTCACTCTGTAGCAAGAAAAAGGTACGGTGCTGAGAATTTACAAGCACCGCCTTTTTCAGAGAGCGTGATTCACGCATAATCGAATGTCATGAGTTTATCCAAAAACAGATCAAAGTGTTTTCATTACCTAACATCAAGCATGCAATAAGAAAATAAGCTACGCCTATACGATGACATAAGCGCAAGAAACAGCCGCCCTATTTAAAATGGCTGCGACCGTCATGAAACGCGCGTGTGGGAAGGTGTCAGTTCCATTTATTGATCTTCCTTGGCCGTACCATATGCATCGGTTCCCAATGGAAAAACCACCGAATCGGCCAGCTTCTAATGAAGTGGAAATGAACTTATTTTTAGTATTTTCAGTTGGTTGCTTTAAATACGATTGTTGTTTTCACAAAAAATTCATTTTAAAAACCTGGTTAAAGTTAGCTCCACCATGTCAACGCTACACGTACTGTACATACTCATGTACTGTTAAAAACCAAAATAAGCGTCTTTTCTAAAACATCAACAACCCGCATGAAGATGGTCACGTTTTTTCAGCAAATCCAGATCGGTCTTTGGGAGGAAAACTATTCGATTTTCACGTACACGGAATATATCAACCTTCTGTTGTTACTTTATTTTGTCTGGATGTTTGAATTTACGAAAAATGATGTCTTACGCGGCTGTTATTACCAAATTTTAACACGTATTCTAACCTAAGCGTTTCATTTCTCAGTCACGCAAAGTGGGCGAGATAACCTTCAATTTTTACAAACAACAGTAAGACCCTTGCCCTGGAATTCCAGTTTAGGCCAGTCCCTGACATCATCCTTCCTTAAATCCATATAAATAAACGGTGTTGAAAATTGTTAAAAATTGCGAAAAGGTAGGTTGTAAATTCTTATTTCGTTCGTTAAGCTCGTAAAAAGGCAATATGCGGCGTGTGTGTGTACTGTGTGTTTGGTGGCCAGGATGCACCCCAGTAATGGCGGCGACGTAGAGGGTGTCCTTTCGAGGCTTCCCCGTCGGATTCGTGTATACCAATGACATGTAAGATCTTACTTCAAGAGCACCTACCTTAAAAAATACGCCCAAATGCGCATGTATGTACCTCTAAGATTATAAAAAATACATTTCTTTCATCAGTACAATACAACTTCGATATCGATTCAATCAAAAGTGTTACGTTAAAAGGTCAAAAAAACTTAAAAGTTCGGACTCAGAGATTTCGAAATATTATTTTTTTTGTGTAATAATGAAAAATAGTCAGCTTTAAACTAAAGATAGTACCTAAAATGCACAATTCCGAAATTTGAGATGAATCGGATTTTTTCGTTTTGATGCAGTAAACAGTTATGTGTAGTAATACGTCCCATAGGATATGTGTATAACAAAATTCCGGATCCGGAATTTTATAAACAAAGTTGTGATTTTCTATATGAAGGGAATTCGAGTTAAGCTTAGCAATTTCACACAGTGAATATTATATGGGGACAAGCATTATGTACATGCAAAAAACACGATTTTTTTGGAAATTGAGGGCGCCCTCCTCAGAAAAATCTTCTTAACACAGGGACAGCTATGATCACGTGTATATCTTTAGGTTTATGGAAAATTGGTAACTTTCAGCATATACTTAGTTTCACATTTCAAACTCTCTCAGAGGGGAAAAATACAACAATATCACGCCAAAGTAAGAGCTAAAATCACCAGTGTACAAAATTTTGAACATTATGATGACCAGATTTTTTTTAAGTTACGAATCAAAACTCACAACACATCACAACGCTCAGCACGATATGCTCTAAAGTCGGTACGCCTAATATTGGGCAAATCGATGTGGAATTGGTGAGCGCGGAGTAAATTGCCTCAAATCGATGTCCAAATGTCATTTACTTGAGAAAACATCCCAGTGCCATAGGATACTTTTTATTTAAAAACTGACTTCACTTTTTTTCGACCTCTGCATTTATTTGCAGCCTGATTTCGGGTATTTTTGCTGTATTCATATTTCAATTTGTGTGCTTTCATTGGGCACAATTTCATTCCTTAAAAATTTCCTAACCTATACGACATTGGATTGAACATTTGGTTAAATATAAGACCATTCTCGCCTTCACAGTTTTCTCTTGAAACTAGATTGAGTATGTACCGCATAAATAACAAGACGAAAGTTAAAACTTTGATGTTCGACGAATCTATTAAATATTGATTCATCCATTTCTTTTTTCAAAGTACTATAAACTCATGGTAGACTTCTTAGCTGTCCTATTTATCACACAATGACGTTTACAATTCGCGAAGTTCAAAACATTTCTGAAAGGCCGCATTTGAAAGATGTTGATGACCGTGCGGTTGTTGAGTTCGTAACAAGTTGTAGCAAATGACTGACGAATGAAACCGATAGAGCGAGAGCATTGGAGAAAACGTAAGAATGATCAAATTTCCAACTGTAAATTGATTTTCACTGAATGAGGAGCGGTCAAACCCCAAGGAGACAATCGATACAAATGGTTGCCTATTGTGTTCGTGTATAGCCCACTCATGAGTTAAACCAGTGATTAACCAGTCGGTGGCATTAACAGCAGCCAATATATTAAGCAAGCAGGGCCGTCCCCAGAGGGGGGGTGTGGGGGTGTGCGACACCCCGCCATTGCAAAATTGTGTCGGCAAAAATGTTGACTTGTCGCGATATGGCGTAATGTCGCGCAACTGATTGATGGGCGGATTGTCGGCGGTTGACTCCCCCACCTGCCTGTTGTTGTTTGTTTTGTTGCATTGCTGGAGAATGAATTACTGTCGGTTGCAGGCTGGTTGGTTGCCATTGACCCTCCCCCCCCCCCCCCCCCCCCCCGCTCTTCAGAATTTCGAACCTATGAAAACAATTGGGTGCTACACTTTGCGAGCGAAGCGAGCCGAAAAATTGATAATTCTTGAATCCGGCCCATGAATTTTGTCGGCAACACATACTCAACCCACCCCCATTAACAATGTCTGGGGACGCCCCTGTAAGCAAGTTCGTAAGTAGCTGCTATCCTGTGCGCGCGCTACAGTTTTGCGTTGTGCAGTTATAAGAAATTTAGTTTGCAAACACATCTGAAGTGAGTAGCAGCAGAATACCGTTATGCAAATCACCTGCGTATAATTGTTCTGATCTGAAAATTTCGATACCGGCAACTATCTGAAGAAGATAGTTATACCAGTCCGCAGGTCGACGTAAATATCAGCAGGTAATCGTTGCTATTGAACCAGTAAAAATCTTGGCAGGATGCGTGTAAGGCGAGGAAGACATTGCATCACCAGGAAAAGTGTTGGGAGAAACACAGCAAAAGAAAGCAAAGAGCTGAGTGTTAAGTATAAAATGTCAATGTTGTATTGACTTCCATAATGGATACCTATGCTTATCGCTGCATAGATTAAGCCGATTGTACAAGATAATACAAGAGCCCAAGGGTTTTGCCGTACCAAATCAATAACAGAAGCTCGAGAATTTTCAATATTGATTAGGTCAGCTTGGTGACAGGATGATCTTTCGTTTGGTAATAGTGACCACGACGTCACTCTTTCTCTGCCACGTAAAATGGGCCACAATCTAACATAGAATGGAGACTGTCTTCGTGGGTTTACCTCCCGGGCAAAATATCTACTTTGTTGTTTTGTAAATGCTGTACTCCAAAATAACAAAGTACACTGATAGCCACAGCAGAGTATTCTGAGAATACAATTGTGAAATATCGTTGTGCTTGTTTAATATTTAACAGAGTCTTATTAAAACCACAGTTATATGTTTCATTTTGAGTTGTCATAACGCCTTTCATCAAGTGCTCATAGAATGGATGCGTGATCGTCACTCCTAGCCAACCCCAAATATTACTTGCAATACACACTGCCATGGCATAATGAAATCTATTTTGACTGGCAAATATCGCCCCGTTGTAGGTATAAAAGAAGCACAATTGGGACAGGATTAAAGTCAGGTAAACAAAGAAGTTCACGATAGCAAGTACATTGTCCGATGTTACCTCACTATCTTCCTTATATTTGTAGACAAGGCATGATGTTGACGTAATAACGTATAGAAAAATCATCACAGCTGACACTGCTCCTAGGAGCAACATCGCACAAACAAGTGGATTTCGTCGATAAGGCTTCATTCTATTGTAAACATCCTCAGGGGAAGATGATTCTTGTAATCGTAATTCACAATCGTTTACGGGCCACCAGACCCAACCATTGTTGAACCATTTTGTTTTATCTTTCACAAGCCAAATTTGGATGACCGTTACAAGACAACTGAATACATTTCTTATGACTTTAATAGTGATATATCTGTATTGCAAAGCCTCCCTTTCTTCCGGAGATGACTCTCGTGTCGCTAAAATCGTGAGAGGAGGAATAAGAGCTATAGTGATGCCAACACCAAAAAGAAACCACATCAGAATAACTGCAGAATAGTAGCCATCGTATTCTTCGTCTTGACAAGGTTCGGTCACAGATTCGCCCTGCTCATTTTGCGTTTCAACATCTCTTAGGTCTCTTCGTTGCATTGCTGACATCTTTTCAAGTATACACAATAGTCTGCTTCTAATCCATTGAGTGTGTATTCGCATCAATGTATTACCATCAACCGCTTGCTTATATATATGTTTGATTCAGATTAATGCTATTACAATAATTTTACATTAGAATTTTATGTATTGAAACAAGAAGTGAAAATACATATTTTAACATATATACCACTTAAATTAGCTGATAAAAGTTGTAGATAAGAAAGTTGTTCTCATTTATTTAGGTCAACACTTCCTCAAGAGAGTTCAGCACTCGAATGCCATGCTATACTGTTGTAAAGTGATAGAAAATGACGTGTTGTAACTTCATAATAGTGTGTTTAAAACCCGGGGTTTAAAAAGGGGAAAAAAGAAATGAATATAACAATGGCTTGAAAGTTTTCTTGTTATTACTTGTCTTAGTCTTAGTCCAATAAAAGTTCGCCTTTTGGAAAGAAAATGATCCGCGGAATCAGAAAACAATAGAGAAATTTTAGTGTAATTTACATTTTCAAACAGAAACCGTGACATTCCACCATTTAGGATATCACACGCGTCATGCTATTTTCAACTCTGGAAGTTTTAATTTGTTACTTTTAAGGAGGGCCATTATTTACCCCGGGGTTGGATATTTGAAGTGGAAATACGACAAAAAATGTAATCGAGAGGGAAAATATGATTTTTTTTTCTTTTCATCAAGGAGAGGGGGAACGTGAACTTTTGAACGGAAGTGAGGGGAACGCGATTTTTTTTTCCGGAAAAATAAAAAAGTTTGAATTCCTTCAATTACCCCACACCGAGTAACTTACGTAAGTTAATGGCAGTCCATTCGAACATTTGAAAGAATTACAGAAATGCAGAGCGGTTTGTGTCTATCCCCCTGGATGTAAGTCGTGTTGGGGATGTTGTCAAAGAGTAGTGCGACGTTACGTCGTCCTTGAATGGAGATGTATTTTTGTTGCAAATGAAGATGTTATTTTGGTTTTAGACCTTAGCATTCGACACAAATTAAGTGCACAGCCGACACAAAGATCGTCTTGTATGCAAAGTATGCTTTAAGGATTAACAATCATCCGTTCACAATCAGGACATAGAACGATATTGCAGTCATTGAGCGATTACATTTCATTATATTAACCATGGTAAGAGAGTTAAATATACTTGATACAAACAGTAAAATACTGGACGATGTTTAAATTGAGTAGCAATGACTTAACAACAGCACAGAAATAATCCCTTATTGGATTCCATGTTTTAAGAAGTAATTATTACAAATCTGATATTCTTTCCACAAAAGTAAATTGTTTTCATGTTTTTTGATCAAAAGTAATTGCGCACACGCGAGATGCTTTCGTTTTGTGCATGGTTTGCGCCCAAAGTCCACAATTGAGATATCGATAAAAATTCTTGAACTCTGAGTGTTATGAGAGTTGTGGCAAAAGCTTCGAAAATGGTGCCTTCTATTATTAATCTAGCGATATGAATAGAACTGCTACACAAACATGATAATATTTCTACAATAATAGCGAGCCTTTTGAAAATATATGCTTCCTTTAAGGGCACCCTTAACAGTTAATATCTACAAATATACTGGATCGTATATATTTTCAGTAACCGAAGTGCAACTTGAAAGTGATTTGGGGATTCCCCAGGTAACTTCCTTATCTTCACTAACCTCAGGAACCGGACGCAGGTATGAAAACAATCACCGACATCCTCGATTTCTTTGGCATGGTTCATATTCCAATAGTCTGGACAGTCAGGGAATTGTCATCTGAGTATCTTATAACATCCGGAATACAGAGCAATTCCTGACTTATGCCTTAATAATAACCTTTGCCTTGACAGAAGAGTCAGCTTGTCACGCAGATTTGACTTCAAAAACCAAAACCAACCACACAAACGTTTACCTTATTACGACTTACGACTCTCTCTGATACTGAAGGAATTGTAAAGGTAGGATTGGTAAGCTTGTATGTTCTTATATTGATAGAACAAGTTCAGAATAAAATAACAATATAACGTTTGTCGGTAACATTCAGCGAAATATTGACTCTCAAATATTGCATATGACGTGCTAATAACGTTTTATCTTATCAAATTGGTAATCCAACAATATAATTTGATTTGGCAATTTTAAAACATCGCATTAACACATTTTAATCCCTTTTATTACATAGGTAGCATGGTAATCATGGATACCACTAACCTGACATCTGACGTAGATCAAGTACGCGCCCGGCAAAAAATTGCACCTACGTTTGGTCGTAAAGAACAAAGTAGTTACTACGACTCTTTTGTGCTGCTGTTTTGGCTTGGGACTGCGGGAATTATTTTAATCACGACTCCTTTTGTAATCAGTTCACATAATGGAAACGGAGAAAAGATCAGGGAAGTGTCGCAAGTTTTGGTAACCCTCTACATATTTGTAGTCGCTATTATATACTTATGGATGGTATTTCGAAAATCAGAGTTTCAACGGAGGGGATGGTTGTATCTTCGACCTATACGCGCTTTGACAACCTCACAGGCATCTCTTCTAACAGCTGTCTATCTCCTTGGTGTCGGAAGCATCTGTAAGTCCTTAACACACTTCGTCACAGACATAGTATGTTACGGTGATCAAGAGGCAGTTATCAAAACAGAACATTTACCAGACATGGTTTTTCAAATAGTGCGTTTTTGTACTGTAATTATTCAACTTGCCTTCTTTCTCATCTACAGCGCAAATGTTAAGATAAATCATGGAAGATTTCACAAAGTCATGGCTCTATTAGTAGCGGCTGAATTTTGGTCTTGGCTTTACCAGTCGTCAGAACCTGTATGGAAATTGTACACAGAGGATGTTCCAAACAGACAAAATTACACAGTTTACAAGAAATTCTTTCAGGATTCAAATTCGGATTGTGATAGTTTTTGGTTAAGCAAAGTAGGACATTTCCTCAGTCCAGTGTCAGTTGAATATCCAACTGTAGCTATTACTACTCTTCTTGAACTGTGGTCCACTGCAATTAGTGGAGATCATCTAATAAACGATAACGACAATGTCAATACTAACACAATCACCCCTCATGTCGATGATGTCCATGACAATCCTGTACCTAACGCTAGAACGGATGCAACACTTGAAGACATTGATAAGTCAGTGGCCAATGCTTCAATCGTTTCTCAATCCGATGCGAGTGATACAGACCACCTTCTTGCTAAAAATGTTGATCCAGAAAATAGAAACAAGCACTGCATGTACCTGTATCGTCTGTTCAACACGAAACATTGCATGTAATATTAGCGTTAACTGTTTCGCTCACCTATCTTGTTCCTCGATTAAAAGGCGCCCATATCCCCGGAGAACATTATGTTCAAACTATCTTCTACAACTTGGCTATGATTTTGTATATAGCACCAACCATGGTATTTTATACGGTTATTATCTATAAAATACAAAATTCATACAACTCGCACTTACACGAACTAGCTCTATGCGCAAATGACTATTTATTACTTATTACAGGATCCTGCAGCTTTCTTTTGGCGTTCATTTGTTTTCTCGCTGGGTGTTCCCTTTTCATTACTGCGACCTCATCCCATGCTACCTACAATATGTCTTTAAGTACTTCAAATGTAACTAGTACAGACTTGTATCTTTACGGTGTGGATGCTTTACTTCCAGGCATAGCATTCTGGTTCTGGGTTGGGATTCACATGAAGTTCATGATGGTCATGCAAAGACATCTACCAAGCAACAACTTATTGTATAGATTATTTGAAAACTGCCTTTATTCACGTTTATATAGTAAACGCCTTTCGAATGGCTGAGTTTCTTGAATGGTTTTGAAGAGGAGCAGGATTTCTACTGGGCTTTGCCTATGACTTGTGTACGGTAACGAATACCATGTATTTGTGGTGCTGCCTAACTCCTCGCCAATAGCTTTGTGTCGTTTCATACTGTTGTAAACCGCTTATGAGATTGTTGATACACATCACAGCAAATAAACCATCAGATGAAATTGAAAATAGAGCAAGTGATGTCAACCCCACATCTCAATTCATTGGAAACGACAATGTCTCATGACACGTCACAAATTCAAGAAAATTGCGACAATAACGCCATTGAAAGTGAAGCGGCATCAGATACTGAATCGACAGAAACATTAAGAAGCTGAATAGAGTGCTTACTTATCCGTGTAAATTCATGTCGAGGTTTTGCAGGACAAATGTGAAGAAGATCCCATATAGCGTGACTACGTTGGGACAAGTTGGGCACGTAGTCATGATCGTGGCGAACGTTAACAATTGACGTTGAATCACGTCATTTTGGCCGTGGTCATCGTCGTTCAACGTATTCAGTTTGGCGTTGGCTCAACGTCGCAATACGCGCCAACATGAAACAAGAACTTAAATACTCACGTCACTTGGTTGTACTTGGTGAAAGATCTTCTACAGTACAGCCTAAAACAATCAGGAATTCCCCTCACCATGCATATGTTGAGTAAAACCTTAGTCAAATTGGAATAAACATTGCGCATCGTTGGTTAAGATTTACGGATAACATTTTATTCCACATATGATGGAATCCTGTTATTTACACCTCATTGATTAGAATCTCTAGTAAATAGACGTTTTTAACTCTTTTTATTTACTCTTCCATATTGGCAAATATGTCTAAATATTGTATCCTTGTTCACTTTCATAATGTCACTTTCCTTATCTTAAAGTGACAGGAGGAGATTTTTTGAGCATACAAATTTCTTTCAATTTGCACTTGATTGATTGTAGAACACCTACCGAGAACGTTTCGAAGGTTTGTTGGACAAACAAGTAAAATAGGACACCAAAAATTATGTTTTGAACTTGCCTCCTATCGTGCACAACAGAAAATACTAAAGCATCATCTTGTTATATAAATACGGCGTATTTGGCTTATTCACTTCATGTGTAATCTAAATACATTGGTAAGCATTCCAAATTATGCAAAAAACAGGGGTTCGAAAAAAATGGGGGTGCTTCTTTCTGGAAATGTCCTCGTGTCTCTTTAATCATTTTAGGTAATACCATTGCATGCTTGCTATTAAAGGCTGACTTAGAGATTTCCCAAGGGTGGCGCCCTTATTTTCTAACAAATCGTGCTTTGGGCATATACATAATGCTTATCCATATACCAATCACTGTGTGAAATAACTAAGCTCAAATCGACGTCCTTCGTATAGAAAATCACAACTTTTTATAAAATTCCGGATCCGGAATTTTCGTTATACACAGTATCCTATGCTATTGTTATATAATACATAAACGTTTACTGCATGAAAACGAAAAATCCGATACATCTCAAACTTTGGAATTGAGCATTTTAGGTGACTATCTTTAGTTCTAGTCTACTATTTTTAATACCCATAACAATTATATTTCGAAATATCTGAATCAGCCTTTAAAACATTATGGATGTACGTAATCTTTTTTTTCTATATTACTACTTAATCATAATTAATAGTATTTGAACCCATGGTGATGGTCGGGACTTCACTTGAATGTTTTTTATTCAAAATAATGGTTTACCAATTAAATATGCACAAATACGTGTTGGAACAATTTTCCAAAATGCATCTATTTTTCATGATTGGAAATACATAATTTGGTGTATTTCATATTGTGTTTAAGTGGTGTTAATCTTACAAACGGTATGCATTATTAGAATATAAAGACATAGTAAATCTTATAATGAACATTTTGTTTGATTTTTGTTGTAGTATGGGTAATTCAATAGCCAATACAAATATCGGGTATTATAGTAACGCGTTTCGAATACCTTCAGTATAAAATTTAACAATTATCAAATGTCAAATAGCAACTATTAATAAATAGAACATTTAGGGGCGGTTATACCGTCGCCAATGGATTTTTTTAATGTCACTGGGACCGAGGTTGCAATAGTAAATACACGTAGCAGTTCCACAAATTACCGTTTGGAACACCCTGTTTTGGAAATTCCCAATGCCCAAATCGAGCAGGTCGTGTCCTACCCCCTGCCTTAAAGGCTGACTCAGCTATTTCCCAAGGATGGCACCCTCAATTTTCTAACAAATCGTGTTTTTGCATATACATAATGCTTATTCATATACTAATCACTGTGTGAAATAACTAAGCTCCTTCAAATAGCAAATCACAACTTTGTTATAAAATTCCGGATCCCGAATTTTTGTTATACACAGTATCCTATGCTATTGTTATATAATACATAAACGTTTACTGCATGAAAATGAAAAATCCGATACATCGGAATTGAGCATTTTAGGTGACTATCTTTAGTTCTAGCTATTTTTAATTAAAGGCACTATCAGTAATCCACCCAAAAGAGTCAAAATATTCGAAAATTTGCAGTAGTCATCTAAAAGTAAAGGATAAGTCTTTACAATTTGAATAAAGTATTTTCCCAAATGAAAAATGACACGAAAAGAGCAGTGTTCAAAGATATTAATCTCCATTCAATTACGTATTGTTGTAAATTTCCGTACGGACAGTAATTACTTTTTTATATTTCAACCTCAGCCAGGTAGTATTGAGCGTTTTTTAATCTTTCTTTTACATCACATAATTTGATCACAAATATTTTATATTTCATTCTATAAAACAATGCAGTAATTCACTTGCGTTTTAGATATCGTGAATAATAGTTCTGGATCTGGATCAATTTAACCTCCGGTAAAGCGGGTTCCCGCATCACACTAGAAGACTCTGGTACCTAGAGTAACGAGTGCAAGTAACAGACCCGAGATGATCCACTACTCTTTTCGATGAGGTCTGCAACTTTTTACGTTCTCAGGATTGACTCCACCGACACACGGGACCATAGCTTTACATGACTCTCCGGACCGTGAGGCGCCGGACACCCATTGCATATACCTGCACATTCTACGCAATGGGTGGGAGCGAGGAGAAATTCCATAATCACACTAAATTAATGCTGCATGATTACGCAATTTCCCACCTATTTGAGTATGACCAAGAAACTCGACTCTCGCGGGGCTCGAAAACAGGCCCGCTCGGTCGATCTTATACCCTGCCGACGGTTCAGCACCGTAGACCGCTCGGCCACCTCGACCTCAAAGAGTCAAGAGGATACACATATACATACAGATGTATTAAATACATTTCAAATAAGTAAGGTAACTTATGTAATTCAATATTAACCCATTAGTTATTGGGTTTCATGTGCATATGTCCGCATGCAAAGAACGTATATCTTTTTATATTTAAAATTTAAGACCATTTTGTTAAGTACATACACCAAAATGGTTATGATAAAAATAAAATTAATCATATCATATTTCAACAACTTTCAGATTACGATCATTTTCGATTTTTGAACCATTAACACGTTTCAAATTTCAATTCAATTCAATTGAAGTTTATTTACATATATCATCATAATAACAATGTACAAAGTCTTGCAATGCAAATATAATTCATAATACAAAAATTGAGAGACAATAAATTTATAATATCAGAATCAAACAGAGATGTGTAATTTAACTAGGCTATAAACTAAGCATATGAATATACATATTACGAGAAGATATATGGAGGAGAGGCCGAATAAACTTATAAGAAAGCTTTAAGATAGACCCCACCTTGATAGTGCCTTTAATACACAAAAACTGTATTTCGAAATCTCTGACTCAGCCTTTAACCCCTGTACAATCCAAACATGCAACATTATTGCCACATCGACACGCACGCTACTACTACACCACATATCCATGTTATATAAGATATACTAGTGATGGATGCTAAATAAATGCTTAAATACTAATAATAATTCTGTGTGGACTTGTATCATTATTCGAGATGAACTGCATCATCAAGACTTTACAATGTACGCATGCATACGCAAGAAAAAAACCTGAAAAAGAGGATATTGCGGATGGAGTGCATCATGTGTGCAGTTCAACTCAGCCATAGAGGAGGACAGACCACAGGTGGGATACTTTGGACCTGGGAATGATACACCCCATCTCTGGCACTCACTTCCAAAAAAACAAGAGTTGTCTGGCCATGTCTAGCAGGTAAGAACTGAGGTACTTGTGGTGACTCCAGTTGCTTAATTCTGTTCATGGGGGTAGTTTCAATTTGGACTTGTGTGGTATATGTATTTAATTAAACAAAGAAAGTCGCAGGAAGTATACCCTCGTTTTACTCTGTAGTCTCGCTAGCAAATTTTTGGTGGGTTCGCCTAAGGCCTCAGCGACCCGGACTATAGGAAATCGCTGCCCTCAAATGTGAGAACCGAACGAGAAGGAGAAAAGGAAGTCTATTCATATCTGAAGGTTTTTAATTTCATTAATAGTTTTGTTCTTTATGAAAATGATTTTACTTACGACTAGTTAATTTTTGGGAGTTTTAGGGTGGGTAGATTGCGTTGGGGCAATTTCAGGGGGACAAAGAATAAATCATTGCAGGTTTAAATGTCTTAAAAAGTATTTCTTTGATTTTAGTCAATGCCAAACTATTTCAAGGCATAGATAAGGGGAGAACGAATAAGGAGATTGGGAGAGATAAGTAAGAAATGATTAGGACAAGTAGAGTTACAAGCACGGTGAGCAAGACGGTATATGAAAAGTGAAAGGCAAAATAATTGGAAAGGGATTGCCTCTCCCTTAGGTCATTCAGTGAAAGGTGTCAGTTCAGGGTTGTAATTTTTTTAAATTATTGGTCTGCTTTAAATTCCATTTTGTAACACATCTGTGGTAATTATTTGAAAGCATAAGTCTAAAGTTCTACTAACATGTGTGGATATTATTTAAGGCGAAGTTTTAGGTTAACATCTTTTTGAACTGATAGCGAAAATTCAGTTTAACACATTTTGCGCCCAATTGGGCTTTTTTTCTATTCTTCATTGCGAAGAAAGGACAGCTAGTTTCAATTAAAGCTTTAATGGGATGCGTTAGAGTTTTACATATTGTGTGGCCAATTTTTTTTTAAAGTGACAGGAAGGTGTAAAAAAAACGTTAAATTATAAGCTTAAAAAAACTGAGGATTAGTGTTGCACACATTGGGAAACTTTTTTTCTTTATTAAATGACAGGAAGGTGTAAAAAATAATAGATTATAACTTGGGGATTCAGTTTTAACCACATTTTTGCAACCAATTGGGCGCGTGTTTCTATTTCTTTGATTTTTTGCAACGACAGGAAGAGTTTTACGTACATAAATTAAAACTCGTTAACTTGGGATGCGTTTTACCTATTGCCCCCGGCCCAGTTTTTAACACATATTGCGACCAATTGGGCGTATTTTTCTATTTTTCTCAAAAATGAACAGGAAGAGTTTTACGTACATCAAATAAAAGCTTTTAAACTTGGGGGATGCAGTTTTAAATTAGTTTTGTGCCCAATTGGGAGCCTTTGATGTTCTTAAGGTAACATGACAGGAAGGTGTATGTAACCTACGTTAAATTAAAGGTTATAATACTGGGGATTAAGTTTAACACATTTGCGCCCAATTGGCGTTTTTTCTAATTTCATTATTTGAAAGACGAGCGTTTTACGTACATCAAATTTAATCTCGTAACTTAGGGATGCAATGTTTACATATTTGACGCCCCATTGGGCGCCTTTTCTTCTATTTCTTTATTGTGAAATGGACACGAGATGTAAACCTACTGAAATAAAATGCTTATAACTTGAGGATTAGTTTATACATATTGCAACCAATTGGGGCCGTTTCTATTTTCTTTATTTGAAATGACAGGAAGGTGTAACTTACAGTAATTTAAAGCTTTTAAACTTGGGAATTCGTAACACCATTTTGCTCCCAATTGGTACATTTTCTATTTTCGAACCCTGCTGTCATTATGAAACAACTAATATGATATCGAAAATACAGGTTATAAGTTTTGAAACTGTTGCCTGACTCCGCATAGGTGATCAGGCAGGTGTACAGAGAGAGCTGTACAAACATTTTATTGTAACAGCTACAGGGGGTTACCACCCCTTGGATTTTCCTCATTAAACATCCTTCCGATTCCTATAAATTTGGTAACTACAACCCGGGCCACAGAATAACGAGGAATCTTCCAATGTATCAAAATTTTAAACAAAATATCCCATTTATGTCATATAGGACGGAAAGATGAAAAATATTGGATATGCCTATAGGTGTTGAAAATTGATATTTTGCAATTTTACTGAATAAAACCATAGCACTGAAGGCGTTCGCTGTACAAAAACTATTCATTTTTTCAGAGAGAGCCAACAACTACATGAAAATCAATGATCCTAAAACGAATTTGCCTATCTGCACTGTGTTTAATGGGAAATGACCAGTTGCTGGCGTGCAAATTTATGACATCATTATGGCATAATGTTGGTACCTTATTGTGGTGTCAATGAAAAGAGGAGGGTCGATTTAGCTATCCATTGTACCAAAATCAAGTGTGCTGGTCATTCCTGCACTTACTGGGAGCGTTGGGGCTTCTCTCCCAAAAGGGGTGGTTTGCCACCCCATCCCCCATCCATCACTTTGATCACCCTGTACTTTACCTATACCCCAGTGTTTTGTTGTTTGCAATGAGAAAAGGGTGCAAATGTCAATTGATAAAACATGGCAGCAGAAATGAGAATTTTAGTAGGGTGAAACTTACTTCCCAGCCTCTTTGATAAACAAATAGTAGTGGTAACCACTTCCTGCGGTAGACGAGGGTTAATTGAGGTCAGTGAAGGTACCAATACAAGGCAAAGGTCAACGGAAGATGCAAGTTATAACCAGGTGATTGGTTCTAATGTAAATCTTCCCTATTCATGAGGTATCAAACCTCTAACTTTAAACATTCATATTCTATTTTACAGTAATTAAAGGTGCAACTTCAAAACACTAGAAAACTATCTACTCCTTTTAAATGCTTTTTAATGTTGCTCTTATTTCTTTTAAAATTATGCCTGGCGACCCGACGCAGTTTTTTAAATGCTTTTTTTCCATTCGCTACTTGTGTAATACTCTATAGCTTAAATAGATAACGACTTAGTCCGTTCACTATAACAAAATTCTTTAATTCTCAAAATCAGCAGAGTGGGTTTCGAACTGCGAATTTGAGATATGAAGCATTCTTAACCACTAGACTAGGGAGAAGATTTGTGGTACGATTTTTTACCAATGGAAGAAGAAAACTTTAATTGCTTATCCGAAAAATCGAAAAATTCACAAAATATGTTATATTTTTCTTACTGGCATGTAGGCGAAAACCATAAACCTGCAAGTGGTTGGCTTGAATCCGTGCATTAAAGAAAAGGCAGTACTTTTATCTGATTTCTATAATTTCATACGTGCGTTATTCAAAATTCGACTGATCAAAAAAGCATTACGGTGATTACACAGATTTTCAGCGTAGTAGGTGCACCCTGATCAATATAGTTGACCTCAAACCCAAAACAATATTGATTTGTGTTTATGTGGTACGGGTGTACCTAGAATCAAGATGGTAGTTCAGCTTTAGCCGGTCGCTGTATGTGTATTTGCAGCAGACGGTATGATAGTAGAGAGGCCATATGGATTATTGGGGTGCCCGGTCAATCCAAAATCCAGAGCTTCAATAATGTTAATTTATTCCATATATCTATTTTTAAATGTTACCTGGCTGGCATTTCTGAAAAGTGAAACGTGGCCAGAGTTATTTTGGGTTGAAATATGCATTTTTCCTGAATTTTAATTTTTACCAAAATGTCAAATATTAAACGAGCTATAACTGAAAGTATAATAAGTACAGCCTTCATATTTGCTGCGATAGAAATACATAGGACGATAGATTTGATATTGTGAGTAAAAAAATGTAATGAGGCAGGATGGTGTAATTGGGGTGAAGGGAAAAAATGTAATTTTTAGTGATTTGCCAATTACCCCAAACTGATTTTTGCATAGAAAAAAATATCCAGATCTTCTATTGATGATAATATTATCGAGATATATTCTACTTTGAATTTACGCGGCTGGAATTTCTCAAAAGGACATGGCCTGGGTTATTTGAGGTGAAATACGCATTTTCTGATTTTTTTATTTATTTTTACGAAAAATGTCAAAATTTAAAAATATCTATAACTTCAAAAGTACATTTGGTACAAGCCATATTTGCTGTGATATACTAATTGCACATAGATGATATGATGATGAATATGATAATGAAGCATATGGGATAATTTTGGGGAGAAAGAAAAAGTTAATTTTATTGTTTTGCAATTTACCTGAAAACTAATTTACATAGAAAAAATATTCAGAGCTTCTAGTGGATAATAAAGTATCTAGTATATTCTACTTTTGAATTTTACTCGATGTGGCATTTATGAAAAGTGACCATTGGCGTGTTATTTTTTAGTTGAAATACACATTTTCAGATTTTTATTTTTTTACCAAAAAGTCAAATATTAAATATCTATAATGAAAGTACCATTGTACAAAGCGTCATATTTTGATGTGAAGAATACTTATTGGTGCACATAGTAGATTTGATATTGTGAGAGAAATATGGAATGAAGGCATAGTGGTGATGATGTTGGGGCAAAATAATGATTTTTAGGATTTTGCACTTTTACACAAAATTGATTTTTAATAGAAAAATTAATTTTTTAGTTTTTTGCTTTTTTTAATATTATTTAGTATATTCTCTTTTTAACTGTTACGTGGCTGCCATTTCTGAAAAGTGAGAATGGCTGAGTTATTGTGGGTTGAAAATAAATGTATTTGTTGTGACTTTTTAATTTGTTCCTAAAAATGTCAATATAAAATAGCTACTCTCACTGAAAAGTAAACACTGTACACCCTTCATATTGCTATTAGAGAGTAAACTTGTTTAATAACGATATGAATTTAGTATTTCTGCCACACTTAAAATTCGGCACCTAACATGCGGTTATTCCGTTAACGTTGCCGAATTTCGTAGCCTGTGGCAGAATACTAAATTCTTCCATATGATTTGATATTGTGAGTACCAAAATAGAGTTAACGACGATATGGGGTGGGGGAAAGGTTAAATTTGTAGTGATTTTTGCCATGTACCCATTAACTGATTTTACATAGAATGAAAATATCAGTGCTTCTAGTGATGAATATATTGGAGTAATTCTTACTTTTAAATTTACCCAGCGGAACATTTTGAAAAAAGTGGTGTGGTCTGAGTATTGTGGGGTGACAGTGTGTATTTTCTGGGATGTTTTTCCCAGTTTTACCAAAAAATGGGGTCAAATAAATTATATATGTTAAGGTAAATTACCTTATTTGCTGTCGTAAGACTGACACATATAAATTGGGTTATTGTGACTAAACAAATTGTAATGCAGCATATTGCTATCTTTTTTGTGGGGGTGGTAATTTTAGTTGATTTTGCTAATTTTTCACCCCAAATTGAAAATATAAAGAAAAAAAATACTAATAATAATTCTCCAAAAATACATCAATGCATTGAGATGGATGCTGGGATTTAAAAAGAGAACAGTTTCTATTTGTTGGAATATGAATATTGTTAAAAGCCACAAAATGCATAGTTTGTATTTCTAAAGGTTGGTTAAAAGAAAGGAGTGATAATTTCCATTTAAACAATATTTGTTTTTCAAAACTTGCCAATGTATAATGATGAATGTTTAAAGAGGGTGTTATTTTGAGTCCTTTTTTTAAACTATCTGTAGAGTTGTTACCATGGCAAAACGATATAAAATTTCCTAGACCCTTTGACATTAAACAGTAAACAAAAGTGCACAATAGGGTGGTAAATTGCATTGGACCAGCGGTAAGGCAGAATTCTTTTTCAATCAAAAAAGGATTTCCCAAGTTAATTTATACTGTATTATTGATGTTAAGCAAAAGGCAATTGGAATAGTCCTGAAAAATGGAGTTGTAGAAAATGCAAAACCAAATCAGTCGTTCCCTACGGCCTCACGATATTCAATTTGGGACAGTAATTTAACATGAGCATGATTTTCGTCTTATGTTGCATATTTGGGTTGGACGCAATATTTATTAAAGGGGTGGCCTGATTAATTAAAAAATTTTCTCTTGGAACCATACCCCCATCTGTGAAGGTTTCACGGCCGCGATATTTCAATTCCCTTTGATATAAGACCTAAAAACGTGATTGTAAGGCTATTCAGATGGGGGGGGGGGGGGGGCCTTGTCTTTTATTGACAACAATATTAATCAGGTTACAAAATCAAGTTTCAGATCTCATTCAAAAGGAAAGAATATCAATTAAGATGCCTGCCATTTGGTAACCAGATTAGCATTGGAGTGAATATGGCCTTGCAAATATTGCACTACGATCTCTGTAAAAACCATATAATGTCGTTTCCCAAAGACTTGGTGGTGAGTGTTTGTAAGTACCATGCTTTCAAGAAGAAAAAGAACACTGTAAATTCGGAAGAACATAGATCTTTAGTTTCTGACCTTGTGTCACAAATGAGACAAAAAAAAGGGATGAGTGTAAAACTTAATAATAATTAAAAATTAGTTTCCAATGATTTTGAAGGATCCTAAAGATTATTTAGTCCTAATCAATTTGAAGTTTTGAGAGACAGTTTACAGTGTAATTGTTTATTAGTTATTCAGTAGTTTAAACAGGTAGTTTATAGGTGGGTTGCCTGGTCAAGTGTCCGTAACCACGGACTATAATCTTTTAACGGGTCTTATCTTAGTCAGTGGACGTGTTAGGTCTTACAACCACTATTGGGCTGATAAAACCATCAATAGGCTACAAAAAAATGATCGAGGACTATCATTGAATAACAGAGGGGATGACGCCTATTATAAAAAAAAATGACGAAGAAGGCTTGACTTCAGGTGTTAGATTTCTCATTTTTATCTAGGGAGTTCAAGTTCAAAAAGTGTAGCTCTAGTGAATATTGTAAAATTGTATGCATTTAATAAATGAGTTCTTATTTCAGTGTACTGGAGAAGGCTAGGCTAATAAAGTTCTGATGTCTTATAATTTTATCTTACGTTGTGGGCCTAGCGCAAGTTGTATCCAATTTTACGTCTTCGAAATTAGATTTCGGCTAGCTGTGAGCCTACATAGCATTGGCTAGGCTAATAGATTAAATATTTTTCATTGTTAGTGGGCAGCTGTATCTAATTAACTATCGCTAGCTCTGGTTGAACATAATTTTTAAAATCCATCAGGCTATGTGACCTCATATTTGGATGTGAACGAGTGTGAAAGCTATTTGTCCCATGCCATTGTAAACTAATAACACCCAAAAGGCCTCAATGTGATATACAAAGTGAGTAACACAAGCGAGGCAGTTTACTGAGTGTTTGGGCCCTATCAAAGGCAGGAAGAGGCCAATAAATAACGGCTAGGCCTAGACACAAGCATTTTTGTGCTTTGGTCCTAAATTAGGGTGCGAGACCGTAAAGCCTAGGGCCTAGGCTGGGTGCAAGGCTCACTGAGCTCACTATACCCCAACACCACTGGCCATGACCCACCCACAAACCGGTGGCAGTACCAGCCAGTGGAAGTGCCAGTATCCAGAACCTAGTAGAGGTAAGCCGTAGGTAGGCAATATGGATCATGGGAAATATTTCATTTTAATTTTATAAATGGTAAAAAAATGGTTCCAAATTAGCACTATACTGTGGTGTCATTGCCATACTACTACAGGACTTACAGTTTACCCAAAAGCTTTGAAGCAGGATCAATTTCTGTGAGCTAGGTGGTCCGTGATAGGACCAAGCCATATAGTTCAACTGAAGTAGACTCCTCATGGTCTAGACTAAGAAAACTATTTATAGCCTCTTGGGTGCCACAATTGCGACCCACTGCCGTCTGCTCCCCAGTGAATCCAGCAGCCTTGACGGAATGAAGTGTGGCACGTGATACTGTACTTTATTCTTTCAAGGCTGCTGAATTCAACTGTGTGCAGACTGCAGGGGGGTGTGGAAATTGTGGTTACCGCTTGTTTTTTTCAAGAATTCGAAATCGATTCACGAAATAGTCAATGGGAGTCTAGTTCTCCGTAGATAAGTATATTGAACTTGTAAGTAGGTACATAAGTCATGTAAAGGAATTAATGTGATAACTACGAACGTGCGTCGAATTGATGCATGATTTGCAAGTGGCCTTACTTGGTATCAGATTTATCTACACATGTCATGAGTCTAGGACCGGACCTAGGGCTAGGACCGGGGGACTAGCTTAGGCTAGGCCAAGCATATATTATCTAGATACCCACCAAAATGAACAATCTTCAAAAACACACCCCAGAGGCCAGATACCAAAATACTACCAGAACACTGGCATGATAGGCTAGGCATGCGTCACTTATGGCAGTGACAGTGTGAACTTGTAAGTTTAAGCCTCGGTTGCTTAGGATTTAGTTTAGCTACCGAAGTTCTAACCTAGCTTGGGTAAAAGTTAGTGAGTTATAAAATACTTATCGTCAGTGTCTTCATATAGCAAGCATGCACAAACAATATGTAGCACAGACTCACTGACATGTACAGTCAGTCATGACAGTAGAGCAGTCAGTCTCACCGTCACAGACATTCATCACACATTGCACAGTCTGTGAGCAGGGACTGTGCAGGCGCCCGGATGACTAAATAAATGTAATTACCAGCCAGTTATAATTCCATTTACACAGGCTGTAGGCCACAGCACAGCACAAACATCACAGACACAAAGCACAGGCAGACAGGCTCATCAGCCACACACAGTGAGCAACAAAGGTAAACCTTACTGTTATACCATGATTGCTACAAAAAGGAAATTGGGGAATTTACTTTGAATGTAAAGGAGCCTATTCCTACTTGTAAATAAATGAGAATCATAACAACCCTATTAGAATGATTTTTCCACATTTTGCACTGACGGTCATCGCACACTGCACCCCCCAGACATCATAACTGAGTTCAACAGCATCAGCTGTGAGGGAGGGTATGTGCACTGCACTATTAGCAGCACTGCCTGAGTAAAGAGTATCCTGAGAGAGGAGGAAATATCCTAATGGTGCCATCTGATGTTAAAAATGCTCTGAAAAATATATACAGAAAATCAACTTGAAAGAATTTCACTTTTGAGAATCTTGACACGCATTCTTTATTTGGTAATTTCTGAAGATATATAAAGGATACACCAACCATTTTGAATAATCTTAGTCTTAAGGGCAATCTTTGAACATCGAAGAAAATTAACAACATTTCATTATTAATACAATTCTCAATTTGTGTGATTAAATAGACAAAGATTTTCAGAAAAAAGTAAAAATAAAGAATCCTCAGAAAATGTGCAAAATTTCTTGGGAAATTAGACACACTCCAATGTCAAAAATTGTGATCTATTTTTGCAATATGTTTGTTAAAAATTAGTTTCTCGCTATGTATTATATCTTAAAAAGTAAAGCCTATTGTTATTTCTGTTCATATAAAAAATAAAAATGGTGAGCACGCCGTGCCCATCTCCTCGTCATGGGCGTTTGGCCAGACTCACCCTTCATATCATGTTGCTGTGGGGGGTTCGCCACTCTCCCGCACAAGCGAGTCTGTTTTGCATCCCCGCATATGCTGGTACAATCTTATACTCTGGTGGAGAGAGGCAAAGCGAGGTAAAGTGCCTCTCCCAAAGTGCACAACACATTTTCGACAGCGTGGCTCGAAAACCCACAACCTTATGCGGCGATCGCTGATCCACTGTACCACATGTGCCCCACTATATTAAAGTCCATTTGGATTTTTGTAGTTTTTGTCACCAAAATTCTGCATATTGATCAATATGATCATTAACTTTTTTGCACGTCACTTTTTTAGAATTGCCAGCTAGGTCAGAAATACAGAGGAGACTTAATGATCAATTTTAACATGGCTGGCAGATCTGGGAAGTCGGGTTGAGCGAAGTTAAACTAGCGCACTCGGTCCAAGGCCTTACTATTGACAAAATTTCCTCCAACGAACTTCATTTTTTCACTGTGGGTTTTTTTTCACATTAAAGCAGGTAAGGGAATGTACACACTTATCCCTGATGTAATTAAAAACATGCATTTTTCCACATATTGTGTCGATTCTCTGCATTATCCGTGCTATTCCTTAATTGATTGGATGTTCAGTAGCGAAAATCACAGGGGTGGCCAAAGTTGTAACCAAAAGTGGCGTCATGTAGACGAGGGGTTAATATCGGATGAAATCTTCGATATTACCGTAGTCAGTAGCACATGGACCACCCCGGGGGGTTCGTCACCTTTGGTTGGTTGTTAGGGATGTGTTTTAACCACAAAACATGTTTGGTGGAGGTTTTCCGCACAATTCCTCGTGATCCCGGGGGAACCACCCCTCGACCATGTTGAATGCGAAGCGAGAATTGCTTCAAGGAATTGCAGTGGATCAATGAGAAATTGTCACTGAAAAAGGCAAAATTATACCAAATATCCAGTTAATATCGCATGCAAAAGATATACAACATTGAATGTACCATAAGACTATCTACTCCATGAAGTTAGGTGAGGATCAGTTAGTCCATTAAGGACTTAGTTCATTAATGAGAAATTAGCTGGAAATATGCAAATTAATGAAAATAATAATACTCACTAATATGAATGAATGAAAAATCTCACACCTGAGAATCTGCACTCTATCTTCTACAAAGGCATTTCACACAGATGATTGGACAATACTATCAATGCCAAAAGGACCGGGACAAACACATTGAAGAAGGCGCCAATGACTGGGATTCATGATGGATGAGGAACACAACAAATAGTGTTTCCCTCCAGAAATCACCGAGGCAGCTAATAGACCAGAGTTATCAATGGTATTTTCTACCAAAACAAAGACGGGAATCATTCATAGAGCTGACGGGTCCCTATGCGGAGAAACATATCCAATGCATAGCTAGAAAGACGTGTAAATACCAAGTCTAGGGCTGACTGTGAACACAGGAGGATGGTCTACTCCTACTCTCCACTAGAAGTAGGAAGCAGAGGTTTCTGCAATACATCGGTCAACAGATTCCTGGCATCCGTTGTAGGCCAGTCAAAAGAATGAATGCTGCATTAACACAACACTAATGAAAACAGAATCAATTCCACAGACTTGTATGGAGAATACCTTTAAAAACACAACATAAAAAGTCTACTAATAATCAAAGAGTGGAAACATATATTTAAGGGGTGAAGGTTTATAACAGGGGTCAAAATAGACTTGAAAATATCAAAACGAGTCACAAAGTATGCCATACGTGTTCGTTACCATTTCCAGGATTAAACAAAGTATAGTTTGCCATACGTGAGGTTGTAGTGCAATGGTATGAGTCAAAGTAGGTTCAAGGTCACAATGGGGGTAATTTGCAGATATTATCCGTTCGTTATAAAAATGGTGTCAAATTGTTCGTTAATGGTACAGAACCCGAAAATATACTGGTTGCACCAATCGATTACTAAACATTTTGTTGGCATTAATTGGAACGCAAAATGTGACTGGGGGCTAACATGGGGTCATGGGACGGTCACTGTCAAGCTCGGTATATTTCTTAATATAGAAAGTTCAAACAAAGAATCTATTTCATTTACTCGTTCAGTGGGACAAATTTACAGTTTACAACCAGTCCGATCAAAATCGACCATTCTATGAATGTACCCAAGGATGACCTTGAACTGTTATAGCCTATTGTACTAAAACTATAACAGCGTTAGATAGGGCAAACTATACCTTTTTTTACATTAGAGTAGCCCAATAAATGGTAATCATTTAAATCAATTCGATACAATTCTACATTTTTACCCCTGTACAAACGTTGCCCCCTTATTTCTAAATGTTCCACTAGTTTGATTGTGGCTATGACTTTTAATATATTATTTTGGAAATTCCAGAGGATATTAAACCACCCACAATCTTCTTTGTTGCATGTGGTTTTTTTTTTTTTTTTTTTTTTTTTTTTTTTTTTTTCTTTTTTTTTTTTTTTTTTTTTTTTTTTTTTTTTTTTAAAAATTAAATTACCATACAATTATTGGACTATTGGGCCTTCATAAAGAAAAGAGGAAGGCTATAACGACGCAGCAGCCAAAATAACTCCAGCAATATGACTCTGAGGGAAATGGAATGGTTTCCATCACAAGACCAGGT
Source organism: Ophioderma brevispina (assembly GCA_023653785.1). Classification (NCBI taxonomy): domain Eukaryota; kingdom Metazoa; phylum Echinodermata; class Ophiuroidea; order Amphilepidida; family Ophiodermatidae; genus Ophioderma; species Ophioderma brevispina. The sequence continues at coordinate 25,746 of JAMKCH010078996.1, read as the reverse complement.
TAACCCGCCACGTCTGGTCCAAAGTCAGAGACCTCAGACAGGGCCGCCGGGAGAAATTGCGGGCCGGGGGAACCTTGGAGTTACGGGCCCCCTTTTACTAACTCGTTTTCCAGAAACCCAATACCCAGGGGGAGAGATTTGAAGTTACAGTGGCTGCGAAGCGAGCATGACGCGGCGTGGGGATGTGGGAGCTGTATAATGTAGTGGATCGATTTGTTTTTGTTGAATTATTTCATAATGTGTTTATGGAGACGGGCCAGGGGTAGGTGCGGGGAGGGGGTGTCCCCTCCCGCGCGAGCGCGGGGAAGTCTTGTAATGTCACTTTCCAAAAACACATTTTCTCGTGAAAAATTTGTAGAAACAAAATAGAAAATTTGAGGGACTAAGTGTTCACTTTTAATGATAGAGGTATGAAAACGGTTTTTATAAAGTTTTTAAAAAATATAGCTGGATGGTTTTAGTTTGTTTCAAATAATAAGATATAAAGGTGTTCATGGAGGGTTAATATATGAAGCGGCCCGGGAGGTGGGTCCCTGGATGAAGCGCGGAACCCTTGCAACATTTCGTTTCCAAAACACATTTTCTCATGTAGGGGCTTAGATTGATAGAAACAATTGAAATTGGTCAGTAGGTCACAACTTCATGACACCGTTTTACCAAAACCAAAATCTTAATGGTTTTTGTGTAATTTCTCACGAGAGAGGGCCTGCAAACTAAATTTAAAACCGCGCGTAGCGCGAAAAAAAATTGAAATTGTTCGTGGGTTACAGATTATTTTCTCAACGTAAGTTAGGTATCATTGTCGCAGGAGGGGAAAACGGGCCCCTGTATCCGCAATACATATGTTTTGCTAGCTTGTTCTCTCTCCCTCTCTTCTTCATTCCCTCTCACACTTTTCTCTCCCTCTCTGACTTTTATCACACCGCAAGGGATGAACCTTTTTATAACGGGCCCCCTAGGACCCCGGGCCCCATAGGACCCCGGGCCCGCTTCTCGATGTCAATTACGCACCCGTTGACCCCCATCTCGGCGGTACTGACACTCAGAACACACACTAATCTAGACAAACAGATACTGCATAAGGTGATTTTTTCCCTAAGTAACCTTACGGCGCCGAAGGTAACAGCGCTGTTTTCTTTTTTTTTTTTTTTTTACTAGAACGATTCTCATGTGTTCACCCCAACTATACAACACTATTACATACCATGGATTACCACCGAGAAATGAAAACACCGGAAGCAATGCGATGAATGTTGCAATATTTGCCAGGAGTTAGTCTCATTTTATTTCCAATTCCAAATCAAACTCAGTATTATTTGCCAATCCAAATCAAAGTATTCAAATATTTATGTATCCAAATTCCGTTTCTTCACAATTCCAAATCAAACTCCTATTTATTTCCAAATCCAAATCAAAGTATTTCAAATATTTATGTATCCAAATCCAGTTTCTTTCCAATTCAAAAACCTCTCAGCGACCAGCAATATACTAAACCACTGAGGTTCCCACTCCTCAGCAATTTGCAAAAGAAGGTACCGCGGAATGAACAGGCCTAACTACACATTCGAAGTTCCTGTTACAAATCGAATGCACCCTGCGACTATTAATATACTAAGCCGGTGTGTTCCTACCCCCCAGCAATTTGCCAAAAAATGTACACGATCCAATAATATAACCTAACTTCACACTTGAAGTCCCAATTAGATCCTTATTGAAATACATAGATTTACAACTAGTTTTGTATAGAAATGACCTATCAATTAGCCTAACTTAAGTTACCATCCAATTTCATTTATTACATATATGCTTCAAGTTCAATTTATAGAAGGTTCAGATCCATTAAAAGGAACCAATTTCGTAAATTTTCCGACCCAAAACAAAAGATTTCTACATAATCGTAAGATAAAACAACCTCCCCCCACCAAAAAAAATTCTATTACAAAATACAAAAGTTCAATAAGTTAAAAAAGCATAGGCAAAGATACCAATAAACCCAATAAAACCTAAATTGAGGGAAATTAAAAGACCTCTGAGGGGTCTGACCACAACATGGGAGGGAGGGAAATTTTATAATGTCCACAAGCACAGAAGGGCGACTTCTAATTACAAAATACAAAAGTTCAATAAGTTAAAAAAGCATAGGCAAAGATACCAATAAACCCAATAAAACCTAAATTGAGGGAAATTAAAAGACCTCCTGCTGGTCTACCATACACATGGGAGGGAGGGAAATTTTATAATGTCCACAAGCACAGAAGGGCGACTAGACTCCCGGGGCAAATAGGAAGTGAACAATTTCCAAGCAAGCCCAGGGCGGGGGGGGCTCAGCTTCCCCGAAAAAAGTACAACACCCTGATTGGTTGTGGAAGCCAAAGGGTGAAGGACGAATGGTTCCCATACAATCGGTAACCAGGCAACCCAAAAGGGATCAGAAATCATTCCTGGTGTTTTAAATCAGTTTATTGCGTTTTGCAATAAAAATTAACTATTATATCGTAAGTTTAATGGATCAGTAATTAAACAAAAAAATAAAGACAGTGGATAAGTAAGAATACTGAAATATGCAAATTAACTATAATATTCTTGAATTCCATCATCAGATTATTGCATAAAGCAATAACTGATACTCAGTCTACTTGATGGTACGTTAGCTTACGTACTGAAAAACTTGATGATGGAATGATGAAGTCGAGTGAGTATCCTGTTATTGCATTAAAGCAATGATACTATTATACATTTCGTATGACACACGTCCTATACTTTGACTCGATGTTGCATTTCGACGCAAGAAGGTCGTAAGTGCAATGGCTGCCATGTGATAAGGACAGTATGATAAAGAAAACATACAAAACATGCTAAATCAACTTTTACTAAAATCACTTCAACTTATTAGAAAATATTTAGATGTTTATAATAGGCCTATACATTGTTGGAGTAACTAGTATTTTTTCATCGTCTGAATTTGACTTGATGTAACCCCAGGGCATTAACATAATTCGAGCAAAAAAAAATATTTATTTATTTATTTATTTTTACAGTTTGAATAAAGAACACTCCACTAGATGTAAAGGCTGTTCAGGTTAGACAATTTATTTCCCCTTTAATATGTCACTCTTTTACTTCTCGCTCGTAGAAGTACAAGTTTTGTTTTCCAGGCACCTTCAGTTTAAAGCCCATGATATACTTCCAGTCGCAGCGAGCGGTTTGTGCGCTTGAGCATGCGTAACACTTGATCTTGGGTAAGAATCCGGTATTGCGCACGCCGATCGCTCGATGCGATTGGAAGTATATAATGGGCTTTATAGGTTAAACTCCCAACCACAGGAAATTATTTTAACCTTTCGTGACCACGTTTAAGATTGTCGACTGTGATAACCGTCACAACTAAATGTAATCTTCATTAAAGGTTACTAGTAAAGACATTAAAATGTCTTTACTAGTAAACCCTACTGGGAGATTTTTATTTTTAACGGAATAGTCTTAATTTTAGGGTTTTTTCTCAAAGCTTCTCATTCTTCATTCATTGCAGTATAAAGTATGCGGTATCCGAAAGTAAAGATGAAGCTATATATATATAATTTTGAGCCTGCACATATCGACACTGTAAAAACAACCCTTTCTTTGATTAAAATCTAAGTTAGTAAAACGTACACAAAGCTGAATACACTAGTATTTTAAGCAGCTAAGGTTTAACTTCACTTTGACTAAGATTTTACTCAACAGAAATGGTTGTTCCCTATTAAAGCAACATTGAGTAAAGTATTTTTACAGTGGAGATACGAATGAGACACCCCGTACTAGTGATACTAAGATTCAAGGAAGTACGTTTAATTGTGTGATGTGTCCTGAACCTTTTCTTTCGCTGTGTACATCCGCTCTCCCCCAGGTAATACAGGTATTGTCTTTAAATGGAATAATAGTTGAACATGAAGTTCGTGATATTGAATTCACTAGCCCTTTAAACATGTTAAGTCTTGTCTATGATTTGTTTCAGGTATCCTAAAGCAGTATCCAAAATGGAGAGATGCGACAGTAGACGCAGAGCAGATGACGTCAGGACATTTCAATCTCGTTCTTTTGAGCATAAAGATCAAAATAGTGTTTACAGTTCGTTTTATACTTCTGTTTTGGCTTGGTACCGTTGGAATTGTTTTAATCATGATACCATTTCTCATTGCTCCGCTAGACGTAGACGGAAACAGGATCAGGGAAGGCTCGCTAAGTGTAGTAACAATTTACATATTTGTGACGGCTATTCTTTATATTTGGATGGTAATCAGAAATAGCGAATATGAAAGACGTGGATGGTTGAGTCTTCGTCCGCTACGTGTGCTTACCACCTCTCAGGCTTCGCTCCTGTTAGCGGTATATCTTCTTGGCATTGGCTCTATACTGAAGATGTTGATTCATTTTGTAAATGACTTGATATGTTACACAACTCGTGCGCCTGAAAATAACGCTGACTATGATATGCGAGATATGGTCTTCCGTATTGTGCACTTGATTACCGTTATTATCCAACTCTACTTCTTTAAAATCTACAGTGCCAGAATTATAAATCACAGTAGTTTTCACAAAATTATGGCTCTCTTAGTGGCAGGTGAATTTTGGTCCTGGCTTTATCAGTCATCAGAACCTGTGTGGAAACTGAGAACAGAGGGTGATAAGAAAACAGTAGAGACACTTTATCAAATATTCTACTTAGAAAAGTCTGATCCTCATTGTGATAATTTCTGGCTAGCCAAAGTAGAGCATTTTCTCAGTCCAGTGTCGGTAGAGTATCCAACTGTTGCAATCGCAGCCCTGCTTGAGTTGTGGTCCACCGGACTAAACCAAAACTCGGCGGCAGAAAGCGATGACCTCGACAACTCACTTATTGACTCAAGAATGAATACACCATTCGATGAAGATTTTCAGAGCTCGGCAGCAAGTCACAATATGGATACCTCGCAACCTGACCTCTCTGAACTGAACGATTCCAACCCATTGCTTGACCAAGAGTCAGAAAACAGGATAAATAGGGGCACATTCTGTAGCTTTTTACCGGATTTTAAATATCAAAACATTGAACGCTTTGCTAGCATTGGCTGTTTCGCTTATATATATAGGGCCAGATTTAAAGAATTAAAATCCCAACACCTGCTCTTCAATCCATCTTCTACAACACAGCGATGTTTTTATAGGTAACCCCAACAACAGTATTGTATTTTGTCATTGTCTACAAGGTACAAAAAACACAGAGTACACCATTTAAAAACCTATCCCTGAAAGCCAACGACTACTTATTACTTGTTACAGGGTCTTGCAGCTTTCTGTTGGCGATGATGCGCTTTTTAGCTGGTTAACGGTATTTGTAAGTGCAGGTATATCTCCAAATATCCATAATATGTCCTGGACTACTTGCAATATTTCTGAAGATACCACCAGGTCCGACGTGTACCTGTACGGCATAGATGCATTGCTTCCATCCCTAACATTCATGGCTATGGGTATCAATGCATATGCAGTTCATGATGGTTATGCAAAAATATCTACCGAAAGAATGTTTTGGTATAAACTGGTAGAGAACTGCTTTATTCACGTTATCATTGTAAACGCTTTCGAATGGCTGAGTCTTGGAATGGTTGTTGAAGAAGAACAAGATTTCTACGGGCTTTGGCTATGCAATGTGTGTACGGTGACGACTACCAGATATTTGTGTACTTGTTGACTCCACCGATAGCCTTGTTCCGCTTTCACTCTGTCGTGACTGCCTACGAGATGTTTAAGCATATATGCAGCCAATAAGCCACAAGATTTAACGAACATTGAGGCAAGCTGGAGGTCTGTTGATGTAACTAACAGGCCATCGATATCTCATGATGTTTCACGAATTCGCGTTAACGGTAATTTCATGCCATATGACAGTGAAGCACCATCTGACACGGAATCGACAAGAAACTGTCGTCATCGCACTCGTAGACTAACCTATCCCTGTTGACTTAATATTTCTGAAGCATTTCATGTTAAACTAATCCAAGAAATCCAAGATTTCTCAGCATGTTTAATTATTTTTGCCCGTATGTAGGATGTGATTGTTTACCCAAATATCCTCCCCAGTGTCTATAGTTATTGTACAACGTGTACACACGTTGTTCCTAAAGTTAGTGCTATGGTTATTCAACTCTCATTCAGCAAAGCACGTTCAAACGTGTGGTTCAAACTTTGCACTAATATGCCTGAATTGGCCTTACAGTGACAACCTTGCACTGTGTTATCTTGATTCAGTCTAAATTCTGGCGTCAACTTACATTATTTAACCAATTATATCTGTCCTTACAAACATATTGCTATGGGGCAAGGATTAAATGTGCCCACTGTTTATTTCTAGGTAGCTGGGGTGATTAATGATGACACATGCAAAGTAAAACAACAGTTATTCTTGTAAGTAACCTAGTAATTGGTCACAGATTACTGAATGTAAAAATGTGTTGATTTTAATGTAAATTTGGGGTTCATTCCATAGTATTTGGGGTATGAACGCTTGTTTATGCCCGATGGCTTTGCCCGTTCATTTTTATCATACTTTCTGCTCACTATTAATTACAAAATGCAATCATTAAATAAAAAATTCAGCCTGAATTGCATGATTTTTGACTACTTTTGTCGTTCGTCACGGCAGCCATGTGTAAACGCTTGTTTACATGTCCACGTGACGTGTATTGACCATCGCATACGCCGCTACATGCGAGGTAAACATGAACGTGGTACAACTTAGCTTAGTGTTCCAGGTGTTACAGATAAAATTTATAGCCTAACTTGGAGTTCCAGTGGGCAAATAATCTTAAGTTATCCCGTTAACTTCCTCCAACAAATTCTGAAGGGGGAGCAAATGTGCATGAAAATGCCCCCTTCCAATAATTTGGGCACAAATTTAGGCTAAAATTAGTCGGAATTGTGAAAAAAATAAAGATGAAAATGCAAATTTTGTCCCGCTTTTTTTTTTTTTTAGCCAGGGGTCCCCGGTCGGTACGCCACTGGATCCTTATGTTAACTGCCACAATCGTAGGTTTAAATTATAAACCTATTCTAGAAGTTTGGGGAAGAACGTTTGTTCTATAAGGGTGCTGAATCATAATTTGGGGGTAAAATTAGCACAGGGGTACATTTGAAATCAAGTCAAATTGTGTTTAAATGTACACCTTCTTCTTCTTGCGTAGAGGCAGCAGCTAAAGTTAAATATGTTGAAGCCGGTGGAGCCAGCTCATGTTGATCATAGGAATCGGACATCAAAAAAAAATGGTAAACACAATTTGACTCTTGAATTTCAAATTACCTTGTGCGAATTCCCTCCCCCCCGTATTTTACAAAGTCCCAACATTCCCAGAGGTTGGCAACCAAATTCTGATTCAGCACCCTCAAAAACTATAGAAAAAAACACTTCAAACTTTCTTCACCAAACTTCTAGAATATGATTCTCATTTATGACCCTATAAAGGAAATCGTGAGTGGTGTATATGCGGTCTTCTTAAAAATCGATCTTCTCGGAGAGAATGGACACTTAAAATTAACACCGTGGACTAGGGGAAACTGGAGACTATAATATTCTCATAGTAAATTAGACGGAATGGGGTTTTTTTGTAATCAGGTGTGGCATCTTTGTGTGACTGGTTAGTTTTGTCTTTGTTTTTGTTGGTTTTTCACTAGGTGTTAGAACAAGGGAAGAAACAAGCGGTTTTGATCACTACCGAATCTGCCAAATGCCCATTTAAAAAGTTGAATTAATTTATAACGAACCAATAAGACACCTTGGTAGTCCGAGTCAATGTCTCCGAAGTTGTTTATTCAATAATCAGTCATGACGTAAGCGGGATGGTTCAATGATTCCTACATTTTAAAACAAAGTTACAAATATTTCATCTTCATATGTACTTTACTGAGAACTTGCTCGAGAGCCTCAAAAGATACTATTAAGTCGTTCAAATAATGTTCAGCACTTGAGAGGTACACTGTTAAAATGTATGTTATTTAACGGACACCAATAAATTACAACCCAATTGGTATAAAAATACCATGAAAAGACGGGAATTCAGCTGCAGGGATCTACCGTTGATAAACAGCAACCGCGCTTAAACAGTTAAGATGAATTTGCCTATGATTGATGGGAAGTTTTGATTTTTATCGATGTTGGTATGAGAAAACACTTTTATGTATAAGGCTCATTAATAGCTCAAGGACTCTCTAAATAACATAAAATTACTTTCTACGGGGAACCGTATTTACGGTAGAATACTGGTAGCTGGAATTCCGGTATTCTACCGTTAAAAAAACTTTATTTTTCTAACAGGATCTTTACTGAGAAGAATAGGGTATGTTTCTCGTATTTGTATTAAAACAATATCAAATCTGCAAAAAGTATTATAAAGTGGAGCACATTTTCAAGGAATCAAAGAGAAATTTGTTATTTAAGAACTATGTACTTAAGGAGGGGGTTGATAAGAACTTGAACCAAACACCACGACTCGATAAACACGAAACTGTACAAGTCAATCATTAATAAATCTATATCATATTATAATAATACAATAAACAAGCATGATACTCTCGCGCATAAACACAATAATCTTATAACTGCATCAAAGGTTTGCAGTAGAATTCTTATTTTTAAAGTCTTTGTGTTAAATTGGGAAAATTGAAAAAATCGAAATTTTTAATAATGTTAGTTCCTCAAACGTTTGATGATGAAGACGTGCAAAAACGATAGACGTATCAGAACATTACTATTAGTTCAAATTTCCACATCGTTTAGATCTCCAATTAGATCCGGAAGATAATGAGCGAATTATGTCTAATTTCAACGTAGATATGACTTGGTGCACTATTAGAGGTCTTTCACCTCAATCATGCCACAACTATGAACAAAAGGTTGTATCCGTAGTTTCCTCATTCGGGTCAATTTAATACCCGACCCAAAGTACTTGTGCTATTCAAAGTGTGACCCATACTTTTTGCATTACATATCCAACATGATGGCCTTATTAGATTTAGACAAATCCGCAGAAAATTGGAATGGACTTTACCATTCACGGCAATATGGCCGCTAATTCAAAGGAGGGAAGACTCTATCACTTTAAAAAACTTTGGTTGTGCACACAAAAGTAGTAGGCACAAATAAGACCTTGTGCATTCACCGATGAAAATTGCCTGTTTACAAACGTAATTCCTTCTTAATTAATATAAACAATGCGGGATACGCATTTAAGTACACTAACAGAACGTTAGTGGAACTTTTGTAAATTTACGGGCAATTTTTACGGAATTCATGGAACTTCACCGGAAAAGAGTGTGATGCTGCTGGAAAAATGCCCCGTAATTTGAAGAACGGAACATTTCCCAGCAACAATGTTCAGCGAAAGTGCGGGAGAAAAATCCCATTAAAATAACGGGAATATTAAATTGCCCCGTTAATTACAGAAGGAAGAAATGGTAAAAATAACGGACTTCCCCGAAAGTTCACTGCTCAATACTTTTCTCCTAGAATTACTGTTAATTACCCTTCCATGATTAAGGGTCCGAACGTACATTACGGTATTTTACAGTTGATACTGAAATCAGGAAGACGTTCGCGAACATGAATCGAGTGAATATATTTTCTAGAGAATAAGAAATATTCAACAATAATTCTAGAGTTGCACGGTGAAGAAGTCGTGTGAGTGTAGAGTGCAAGGACCTGGGCCATTTTGTTCAATTAGTCCATTCCAATTGTTAATTAGTAAACGCAAACTTTAAAGACTTAAAAACAGATAATAGAATATATTGTTATTTAATTTGTAATTGTTGAGATTCTATTTCTCGTAAGACATCTATTAACGCTTAACTGCATGGAAGGGGCCTCCTAGGACCTGTTTTTGTATTTTTTTGCCCGGCGTTTTAACCCTGCAATATAATAGTTGATTTATATTTTTGTATTTTGTATTGCGCTTGCATTTACGCAAAAACCCATCACATCGTTTTTGCGTTAAAGCGGCACTGGTACATTTTCACAAAATATGTAATTTCTTCAATTTTCTCGTAAATGATAGTCTAAGGTTATTGGAAGAATAGCGATATTTTTTACACATAAAAATAACATACCCAAAACAGGGGCATTTATAAGAGTCAAAAGACATCCAGGTAATTGATAGGCTGCCTTTAAACGGGCATTTCGTGATCAGCAGCCTCGTCTCCCAACTTACTCAAAAATAGTTGAGATTTTTATATCATCTGATCCGTTTAGTAATGCATGTGTACCCATTCTTATTTGCAAATTCCACAATATCTGTAAGAAATTCGCAAGTTTGTACTTTCTGTCCGTAATCAGACAGAAATTAGAGTACTTACCTATGGGGACCCGTGATACAAACATTTGCTTTTAACATCTATCCGCAAGATCAGCATCAACTTAAATTTTGGGAATAAGCTTTTCTCAACGATATCTAGCGAAACATAAATAAAACAAAGGGTGATAGAATAACGAAATGCACCTCTTTAATTTTGATCATCAATTGGGTCTATAACATGAATATCATCGACTCGTACTTATTGATATTAAAACCACAAGGCTTGTACCGAATACTCAGGGCGCGTCACGTAAATCAGCAGGTAGGGGGAATTGCGATCAAGTGTCATCAAGTGGTATAGCAACAATGTGTTTTCCACCGGATTCGCGATAAGTATCCTCCCTAAATTGCAAGAATTATAAATTTCGGCGCAAAACAAGAGTCGTCCTGCGATATTTAGGAAAATTATTATATCAGACCTTATCATCCGCATTTGCTTAACAAAATCTCGTCGCCCTTCAGGGCCACATCCGCTTACACACCCCCCCCCCAATAGACCATTTAAAGTCGAGAAAACAAGCCAGAAGAACCCCCCATATTGGAAACATTGAATCTTTCATCAATTGCAATCAGAAAACAAACACGTTTGAGAAATGGTTCTTGATGCATGACTTCCTAGGAGCCTCCCCCTAACGGAAATGCAACCCTTATGCAAGTTGATGTTTGATTTGGATGAATGAGCGACAACGTGCACTCCCATTTTGGTGACCATATTACATCATGATTTAAAAATTGTCTTTAAAATACTTAATATATAAAATCACCTTTTTAGCCTCATATCAAAACGATTGAAATATTATTAAGCTTTGCAGATGAATAGTGTAGGTCTTAGGCATTCAATAAAGATGAAAACTCTTACAATTAAATCTGATCATCCCCTTTAAAATTGCGTGCGGGCATCATCATGAAAATAAAAATAGCTTCAAAATAAAAAAAATAAAAGTTAATCTGTTTACATTTTGATAACATAATGAATGAGTGTGATGGTTATCATAGTAACCGTGCTAGGGGTCTCGTGATCGAGCTTTTACAAGTTCGTAAGTCTTAATACAGCAGAGTGAAGCGATAGAGAGAGAGCATAGAAACACTTATCAAGGAAAATACATGCAAGAAAGTGTTTGGAGCTTATAGATCCAAACCATTCCTTCCATTACTGGTAGAAATACATTTGATTCCCATTCATGAGCTAAACTTGTTATGATCCATGACAATTTCAATTGACGATACCAAGATGCACGAGAAACGATGAAAAACTGGTGATTGGCGCGTGTGTCCACTCCGCGATTCGTTGAACAGTCAAAAGAAACTTCGTTTGGAGGCATAATTGCAAAGAAAAACTGAGAGACATTGAAAAACCTAACATCCCATAGATTGTATTTTGTAGTATTAACTGCAAAAGCCCAATTGCAGCTACTCACGCGAAACAAGTCGTGAATAAACCCAAACGAAGATGTGAACATCATAGGTTAAACCTTGATTCCAAGGGTATAAACTCCGGTATGGGTTCTTTTAGGACCGGAGAAATGGATTATAGGCCTGTCATTGGAAGAAACAACATTACAGTCAATAACCAAACAAAGCCCACAGACAATATTAGATGTTAAGAAAATCGCGTCAGCGAGAATCCACCATAGCTGGTTTACTAATACTGTTGCAAGACAACAATTTTACGCCCTATCCCCAAACTTCCGCTACACGGGAAAATATTTCCTTCTGACATCTGAAAATGTTGCTTGTTTGATACTACATGCATAACACTCTTACCCATCATATATCCCTCATAAAGTGGACTTTGTTCATGTTTTCCACCCTCCATTTGTGCTTGATAACTATCATTTCCTAGCAATTCAAAGGGAAGGAAATTCTTAGCTGTCATACCACTCCAAAGGTGAAAGAGCAGACTAATGGAAATAGTGCAATATTCATTGTGCATCGGCAACAGATAATGACCAAGTTCCTTGCCGATTGTGATGAGTTTAGTTCGGTTTAATGAAGAACACATAAATGTGGCTTCAGGCTCAGTGTATGCTACAGCTCTCACTAACGGAGAAACGGTCATAGCAAACCACCCCCATAGATCACTGGCAATACAAACCGCCATTGTATAATGAAACACTTTACGAGAAGTGAACTCAGCACCATCGTAATTCTTGAAGAACATCAACTGTAGCACTAGAGTAGATAAGAAACCGGCGTTATAGATGGGTGTAATTCCCTCAGATATCGTCGGAATTCTGTCCATAATAATTAGGCATTGAATCGACGTAATGATAGTTAAAATAAGTCTCACTGCAGCACCGCATCCGAGCACCATTATCGCACCACAGAGAGAACAGTGAGTACCGGACACAGACATGTTTTTGTGACGATAACGTTCCTCAGAAAGTACGAAACCGCCCTCTGAATTGACAGAACGCATTGCAAATGTGTTATATGAACCATTATACGGACTGACCGTTTTCGACCGAGTTCGCCAACGCACCCACCTTTTCCGCTGAAATGTCTTCTTATTTTTCAAAAACCAAACGTAGAACGAGCTAGCAACTAAACAGTATGTAACCCTTATAACTTTCACGATCCCGTAAGCTGATGCTGAAGAACAGTGTGGGCAGGTATTTGGAAAAACAGGCACCCACACAAGTGTAATTCCAATGGTTGCGAGAAAGACCATGAGAAGTAGTGCAGATTGGTAGCTGTCACGCGTGTCTTTAAGAATGGCCCGATGTTTAACATCCGCAGGATCAGTCTGGATCGCATCATGAGTTACAGAACCGCCTTCTACATTCTCTAGTCTGCCTTCATTCAGGTCTAAGGTTAACACGGCCGACATATCTTCTTTTAAGGTGAATAATGGCTAAATATCACATATCACTAAATCGTTCATACTCTCATACATAACCTTGCACCAAAATCCTTGTTGGAGTAAAGGCTCAAGAAGACCAGGTTGCCTATATCAAGATAGAGCGATAGGATTAAGATTTTGTTTGGGCAACCTTATTACTGGCGGAGGCGTATTACCCAACACTGTCCAGATGCTGCGCTGATGCATCATATTTCAACCGTCTTATGCGTGCTACCATATGCTCGAATGTTAAAATTTGGTCTGTGTTTCGACGAGAACAAACTTTCTACTATCATCAAAATCTTTAATAATATCTTCAGGTTATTATTGTTTTCGTTCATTAAGAATAATATATTTTGATTTCTAAACACGTTACAATTTTAAAATTAATTTCTAATTGAAGTTACATAAAAGTTGTTTGATAGGTGATTGTAAACGCCACCAGTACCCGTAAATTAAAACTAGATTATTTTTTTTCATTATTTGGGATCAAAACATTTGTTTGAATACTATTAATATTGTACACCAGAACCGGTAGACGTTTCATATATCACATATAGAAGTCCATTGATGCAAATTGAGGTATTACAATTGATTCTGTCATGCGCTGTATGACGTTTTGGTTGCAGTAGCGCTTGACGGAATGAATGGTCAATACCTCATTTGCATCCATGGACTTATATATGAAAGGCTACCGAATGAAGGCTTTAATTAGGTTTGCATCAGTAACTTTGCTTTACTTCTGATAATGGTCGGGATCGAGAAAACTATATTCATATCTTATAGAGTGAACGAGGTCTTGCACACTGTTTGACCCCATGCAAATCGTCTATTTTATTTTTAGAACAATTTTAAGCAGTGCGACACAATGTTTGACAACTGATAAAGTAAGGACATGCAAGAACTCTTACCTCTGCAAAATTCAGAAAAATCCCTTGCGGGAATCTTGCATAATATGCCTACAAAGGGCATGGTTTGTATGTAAATAGCGCCCTCTATATGCCCATTCTTCATAGAAAGAACTTGTTAAACTAGATTTTATGAAAAATCATATTTGCCCCCGATGAACACTTTCGTAAAATTACCATGATAAAGGTTAGTGTATACATCATCAAATTAATTGTCAAAGTGTGTCGCATTATATTTTTTGTTTTATTCGGTTTTTTGTCAAAAAAATGAGACCGCTCAAACGCTGTGCTTTGTATAGTCGGAGAATAAACTAGACCTGGGAACAGATTTAATTTACAAACGGCCGTATTGGGAAGGATGGTGGCCCCTTAATGACCCCTTGAGGTGACTTTGACCTTTGACCCCTGTACTTCACCTTCCAAAATGTCATTAAATTATTTTTTACGTTTAACAACTTTACGAGGATCAATATTATTGAGTTTCACAACTCAATCCAATCTGCAGGGGAATTGAACTTTCAACCCCTATACGTGACCCCTGGGTCACGGATGTGGTCATCTGTACTTGTTCTGTATTTATATGCCCACCGGATTATCCCTAACCAATTTCAGCTCAATCGGAAGCTTGATTTTGTAGATTTGACCTTTGACCTTGGATCTTGACCTTTGGGGTCGAGACTACATAGACCTCTTCTACACTAAATGTTACTCACTCAGTAGACGGGCTTTATTGTCCGCTATAGTCTGCGATAAATCAATTTGGTCACGTAATTTTATTTTTGGCCAAAAATGGACCTTTTACCCCTTTAATGACCTTTGAATCCCGGTTATAAAAAAAAACCTCGTTACACAACAAAAAATGCATTGTGCCAATGCAAATAAAAAAATTCTACTATGCTTAGTTCTGGAGATAAAAATCTTGAAATTATTTACCTTCACACCGGAAAATGACCTTAAATGACCTTTGACCTCAAAATAAAAATATCCCCCTTGCATACACCATGTAACACGAATGCATATCCTGCCAAGTAAGGTCCACTGTACTATCGTTTGGTTTTTGAATAACAAATTTTTGAATATTATTGGAATTATTTTTTTGGTTTTTTTTGACCGTAAGTTCCCCCTTAATGACCTTTGACCCCATGCCGACCAACGTTTGGAAGGTCTTAGCTGCTTCATATTATGAGTCACGTGACCATAACAACGTTTGCATATATCATATAGCTATTTTTGAGATTTTTTAAAGATTTTTTCACAATTAAGACCGGAAGTGCCCTTAATGACCCCAGATTGGACCTCTCGACCCATAACTTTTGTTAAGGTCGCAGGTAGCGACTTCATATGCATGAGTCACGTTTCCGTGCATTGTATCTGGTAGGCGCTGAAACTTTTTAAAGGAAAATGACACTTTTTGACCCCTGTGACCCCTAGATGACCCCGACAGGGTCAAAGTTCAATGACATAAATGGAGTGCCTCAGCGGTCATCGGCTGTGATTCCTGGTTCCGAATACGTCAAGCTATGACTGAGCTAGACCGCGAGTTGAATGTGACATATAAAGAAGACGAACGCGAACAGAACGGCACAGGCCGGCCCTGACCGGGGCCGTCTTTTAATACATTTCCAAAATAATTAATTTTAATACCCGAGGGTCATAGCCACTAACAAGGGGAAAACATGTGCGACGATGGGGTTTCAAAAAGTACCCTAAACAAGTAGTTTGATCAGCGAAAAAGCACCCCTAAACAGTTGACAAGTCTGATATTTGGTACATTGCTTTCTATAGATTTGTTCCTGCGTAGGCTGTACTGAAAAGCTTATTATACCAAATAAGCCGAATCCGATACAAACACGGGGTTCCCAATCGGACCCTAATCAGCTTTAAGTTCAAGTCCCGAAAGGTAAAAAGTGAAAAGTACACCCTTTTTTCCAGATTTCAGTGTTTACCTACCCTTTTCACGTTACGTAACGTATCGTGCCCAATCTTGATAAAAAAAACAGTCCTTTGTCTTTGGTTCGAGCATGATATCCCCTTGTCAATGACCAATGTTTTAGAATGAAAATGACAAAATGGGAATTATTCCAAATGAAAATACGACTATTATACAAAAAGTGCGATTTAATTATGAATAATGAGGCCCAATGAGATTTAAAATGCTTTGATGTCTACGCCGTCTTTAACAGCTTTGTTTCGCGTTCGTGCGATGATCAGTGGTTTTGGAGGTGGGGAAGGTGGGCCGCGAATATGCAGTATGTGATGACATCGCGTATCCGGTGCTCTAGATAATGGTATATTTCAGATACATAGTAATTTTTCGACATCGTAACAATTATAGTATTGTAACATGTTAGGGCCTACTATTACGATTCGAATTTGGTTAGTATTGGTCTATTTACTAATTTCGATATCAAAAAGTAGTATTTTGGTAACCCTCAAATGTTTGTAGTTTTTCTGTAAAAACGACCGTGCACGTTAGGTTATTGGGTTGGGTCCTCCGAATAATATCTGTTTTTAGCTTGGCTTCTGAACTGTGCTGTGGTTGCCGGTCCCTTTGGGTTTGTCGTATTGACAATGTATGTAGACTATACTCTCGTCCAGTTCCTTACGCCTCGCAGCCCCGCCAGACAAAACCATGAAACGCACAAGGGAATGAACTTCTATTTAGCAATTTTTACGTTATTTTCAATGGGAGTATGTATTTGGGGTGTGCGCCCGATCTAACCCCCCTCAAAACTTGTCTTTCCTCCACCGCTGCGAGTGCCAAATGATGTAAAACTTTTTCTTAGTGGAGTGGTGAACTGCGCACTATGATGAGATTGCCATTTATTCGTATTGAAATAAGTGCTTACACAATTGACACTCGACGACCTCAACCAGCTCTTCCAGCTTGTGTCTTCTTGTCACAGAAAAAAATATCATGTCATCATTTTAATCATCGGTTGCTTTCAATATAATCCCCAAACCTGCTTAAAAATAAATAAAAAATCGACTCCAAACAGATTAATTGCAAATATTTAAAAGTTATTGACCAAAATCTGTATAATGAATTACTCCATAGAGAAGCATGAGTACACGGTACCAAAAAACTACTATACTTTGAGCGTCACCAAATTTCGACGCACCACCGGGATGGAGTCAACCTGTAGATGAGTTACATTGTGACAACGCCGGCAACGTACAAAGTACTGCCCGGCAGTGTGCGGTGAGGCATCTGCAGGCTTTGTGCTTTTAAAATTCGCGCTCAATCAGGCGTGATATAAGGTTATTGAATGCTTGTTAAACTGTATGGGCATATTCTTCACACCTCTAAAATGTCAGTAGACCAGGTGCTAACCGTGTTTGTAAAATGATGTCACCTCCGTATGATGCATTGTACATGTGGCAAGCCTGGACAGGCAGTACATGTGTAAGTAGCTGGGTGAAAAGACCCCCAACAAAATCTGATACATGCCGGTGTGAAAGCAGCATATAGTCCGGGGGAGCCCCAGTCGGGGCTCCATAGGACGATAACGGAATGAAGCGTGAAACTAATGTTATGTGAAGAGTCAACTGGCATATGGCAAATATGCCCTGGGAGCAGTATTGGACTTAGAATATTTCTCACTGCTCCAGGAGCATATTTGCCATATGCTCCTGGACATTGGCGTATTCAAATATGCTCATGGAGCATATTTGACTTAGAATATTTTTCCAGATATTTATGCTCCAGGGACCATATGCTCCAGGACCAGCTGCTCCAGGACAATATGCTCCAGGAGCATTTATGGTCCTGGAGCAACCTGGTCCTGGGCATAATTTGGGCCAAAATCTATTAGAAGCTTTCGGGAACGCATGCAATACGGTTTCCGGAAAGTGTGTTTGTTTTGTAATGTAGTATGTGTCACAGACTTGCCGAAAGAGATATTATCTAAATTAGTACTTCGCGAGAGATTACCGTTATCAGTCCGTCATAGCGAATGCATGCAATGAAACTAAATTTCAAATATCTCCGGAAAATATTATTTGATTATAGATTTTTTTCAAAACATCAATAGGGCCAGTATGTCACGTGGGGTTCAAAAACGAAACTATTTCAATGGGAGGATATGGTGGTGTGTGCCATGTCGAAATCAGGTGATTATGACAAGCTGATGTTATGCAAAAATCACGTTGCTTTCGGCACAAATTGCGTACCGAAAAAGAATGATATCACGGTATTTCGACAGACAGATGCCGAAATCACGTGAATCACGTCAGTCACCCATTTTCGGTGTAACACCTGGTACACCCTAGAATGATGGTGGAGGTAACGTTTCTAACACGTCAATAACTGAATATTTGAAAACTATATTTTGTTGCGGGATTTGGGGTAACTGACAATTGCATTAAGGGCGTTGATGGTCTGGTGATCGAGCTTTTACAGTTCGCGAGGCCACACCGCAGAATGAAAAACGATACAGAGATATCATTGGGAAAATTATCAAGAAAATAACGCGAAGTAAGTATTTTATTTTATAGACCCGAACCATACAGTCATGGCTGGAAGAGAAAGACATTTGAATGCCATTCAGGTGCTAAACTTGTTAGACCCAATGGCAAGGCATTGATTACCACAAGGTGCACGGGAAGGAAGAGAAATTCGCTGATTAGACCGTTTGTCCATTCCGCGATTTCGTTGAACTGTCAGAAGAAACTTATGTTTGGAGCAAATTTGCATAGAAAAACCAGAGACCATAGAAAGCCCTAACAATGCCAACGATAGGATTCTGTATTATTAACCTGCCAAAAGCCCAACCAAGCTACTAATCGAAACAGGTTCATAAATAACAGCAATGACGTCGTGAATATCAGGAGATAATCATTAATTCCTAGCGTGTATAACTCCGGGATGGGTTCCTTCAGGAGTTTAAGGAATGGTATGATGCGGCATGTCATTGGGAGAAAGACGCATACAGTCAGTAACCAAATAATCGTCACAAACATATCAGATTTAACAAATTTTTTATTTGAAACCATACGCCTTTGCTAAATACCATTTGCAAGACAACACTCCTGACACCCATCGCCAAATTCTCAATAAGACGGGGCATGTTTTCCTGACTATTTCTGAGCACGTTGCGTGGGTTTGAGATTTAGCTGTTCATGACATTACTATTACGGTCATGGTCTCCCCCAGTGAGGGGTTTTGTTCACATTGCTCAATATCATTTGCGCTCGATGGCTAGCTCTTTTAAGCGCGTTCAAGGAAAGGAAATTCTTGCAGCCATTGTGTTTCCAAAATTGAAAATAGCACACTTATGGAATTGTGCAATATTCAACATTCATCGGCTTCAGAAAAGTCCAATTCCATTCCGATTTCGATGAGCGCCGTCTTGTTGAAGCCCTAACACATATACTGTTCATATCTGTTAGCAGCTTTTTACAATGGTAGGAACCGTTAGAGCAAACCAGTTCCACAAAATCGTTTTGCGATACAAAATGCCATTGTGTAATGAAACCCTTACGAGATTAAACTTGCACCTTCGTAATCTTGAAGAACATCACTTCAGCAGGACATCAGATAAAAAAGTGGCGTAATAGATGTTGTAATCCCTCTGATAACCGTGGGTGTCTATCCAAAATAACTAAGCAATGAATCGATTTACGATACTAAAACAAGTCTCACTGGCCCCACCACCTCCCAAGCACCATCGCGCGCCATTCAGGGAGCAGTGTGTATCGGATATATGCTTACCGTGTTGGTTAGGTTCAGCAGAAGGAGGGTTCTCGCCCTCTGAATTCACAGAGCCCATTTCAAATGTGTAAGAGGTTATTATTAGAAAAGCTATTTCCGACTGAATTGGCCATGCACCAGCCTCTTTTTCTGAAATGCTCTTATTGATCAAAACCAAATATAGAAAGCAAACGCACTCGAACATATACGACCCTATAACTTCACGGCCCCGTAAGCTGAAGTCTTTTGGGAGCTCGTATTTTGAAGAACAGAACCCATATAATGCATTCCAATGGTGCGAGAAAAACCATGAGTAGAAGCGCGGTTTGGTAGCTATCACGTTTCCTTTCATTTTTGTCTTTCCATTATCTGAAGTTTGCATGTTTTGCGTTTGTGTCTCATTGAAGTCTATAACACAAAATTCTTCTTCTATGAGTAGACCATCTTCACAATCTGGCGTAAGACGACCAGCCATATCCTTCTTTTTTTGGTTAATATGATAGGTGGGTAAATTTCAAACTGTCATCACCAAACTTGTATTACCGTGGGGCAGCTTCAAAGGACCTTGACAATAATGGCATACGTCCTTTACTGTTTCGTAATTTTTTATATATAACTAATAAAGAGGTATTCCATATTTGCCACATAACAATTAACCAATCATCAACATTTGACGTTTCATATTGCCTCATTCATCCTTTATCATAGTTTCTTTGCGTAGGACGTGGTATTTGAGAAATAACAGATTGATTGTATTGCCATTGGCTTCTATAATGTCAATAATTCGGGAGTTTACAATAGTGATCAACACTCTTAATAACATCAGAATACGGTTTGAATCGTCTTGGAAAGTTTTGTCTTTCACTTACACGTTGTGTTAGTAGGTATCAGGTGTTTTTTAGATCTTACTTTTCTCTCACTTTCACACCTTTTCAGAGAGTGTCACTCTTCAATTGATAACATGCCTGGCATGAAATCGTACTATTTGGCAATGGAAACCCACGCCAAGTACATGTATATAACAAGTCAGACTCGATCTTCTTCCAGAAATACCAGGCCTGTATGAACTGAATTGGTGTTTGTTTCATCATGAATTCGAAAGTACATGTTTCAAAACACTATACGCCTTTTAACACTTAACTAAGTGGGGGTTTGCACTTTCGCGCACCATGTTTAACGGCAAAATTATTTTGGCCCTAGATTTTTCTGGTTAATGGGCCATTATGAGTTGCGCATATTTTTGGTGGGTAAAATCAACTCGGCCTTGGCGTTTTTAGCGGCACTGGCACATTTTTCACAAAATATGAAATTCTTCAATTTTGCTCTCAAATGATAGTCTAGGCCATTGGAAGAACCAAGATATATTTTTAACATAAAATAACATACCCCAAAACAGATAGGGACATTGATATGAGGATAAGACGTCCAGGTAATCTGGTAGCCAATTTTAAGTTTTCCATACTTTTAATCCACACATTTGTATATTTACATGATATTTTTGACTCGTATTCACGGATATTAAAATCACCAAGGTTATAGACCGGTCAAAACGTGTACATAGCTGGAAACTGCATACGGCGTGCTGTCTTGTGTTAAACGCCATTTTCGTCGTCTGCTGAATTAACCGTCGTCGGCGACGTTAATTATAAATCGTTCCTTTACCCATAAGGAGCTGATTTGGTCCTTAATCATTTCGGTTGAGGGCTTTTTGGATATAAAGAGGCTTTACAACCATGCAAAATATCGATTTTGAAAAATATTGAGGGCGCCTATTTTTCAAATGTGCCGGGTCTCTTTAAGTTAGCATAAGCATTTTGATGGAGCTATTCAAATTGGTTTTTGGGGGGGGGCACCTTGAAGTTATTGGGTCACGATAGATCCGTTCGATAGCTTTTGTTAAGATTCGTATAAATGAACTTTATCGATGTAGTCAAATCAGAAATAAAAATCTGGGGGTCACGCGAACTCCCGTTTTTGAGAAATTCTATTAAAAACACTATTTTTTCCACAAATTGTAAACACGTCTATGGAAAATTCCATTTTTTCATGACATATAAATTTTGAATATACAAAAAATCGTCGAAACTTTGTCCAATTTTAATAAAAGTTGCTCACTAACAAGTATTCTGTCGATTACTGAAGAAAAAATAAGGGGTCTCCGAACTACTTTTTCCTGTTATTTTCGAAATACGACATTGTTTAGTAGTCTAAAATACCACGCGATATTGAGGTGGCTAAAACTCCCACAAGTGTCACGCATTGCAAACGCTTAAGCTGACACTCGAACAAACAGGCACGCAAAATGTGCACACTGATTAAAACAAATGTTTTTCCCCTCTTTGTAATTTTTGATATGGTGGTTGTGATGTACATGTATGATGAGAATCAATTTAATAAGAACTAGGGTAATAAAAAGGAAGAAAAAGTTTATGGAAAGGTGGGAAAGGGAAACAAGGGCGTGTCAGATTTCGTGATTTTGAATGCATTTAAGCGTTTATAGGCCTATCTGACACAATTGCTGTACGAATATAGACCTGCCTCTACTTTTGCAATTTTTCTAAATACTGTTGTCAGAATTCGTTCCTTTTACGAAGTATAAGCGATATTAATAAAAAGTTGTCATTGGGAACTTAAAAAAACATGAACATGTTCGCTACGTCGTCTTTTTATGCCAAGTTGTCGGCACTATAATATGCTGCAATGCGCTGGGCAACAAAAATTCTGTGGTTTTGCTTTTGAGAGAGAAATCCACAGCTAAAATGTATAAAATTAAAGCTTAGTATATATCAGTTGAATAGGTGATTAAGATTTGCATCACTTCTTCAATGTTATTTCTAAAATGAATTATGAAGTTCCAAGTATATGACTAAAATCTTCACGAATCGAAAATCAAATTCCTTTTTAATTACGGTCATTTCCTGCCGTTTTTTAAGTTAACGGAAAGTATCCTCTTTAGTAAATTAGCGTTTTCCATAAAATGCCATAATTGCTGTTGAATACTGAAAAAAATGTCTTATACATGTATATACAAGAAAGTGACATAAAAATGTGCACTTATTTTTGTCGGATATTCCTGGATTTGACACGAGGCAAAATAATAAGGATCGGGTCATTTAACTTTATTGCCGGAAATTCGGTAAACTGACAAGTGATATTCCTTCAACGAACCCTATATAAAAATATATTTATCATCATCTTTATGCATTTACACTCCTATAAGAACTATAGGTGAAATGTGTTGAGGAAAACAAAAATACTCTTGTCATCTGAGATGTATTCATTAGACATTTCTGAGTCCTGACCATTTAAATCTTTGGTCCTGACATAGAAATTATAAAGAAAACACACTTTCCGATACGACATTTAAAAAGTGACCCAATTGAACTAAAACTGATTGAAAATTGTCTTGGCAAATCTATGAAAGCATCCATTCTTATAGTAAAGCTGCATTTCCATTCAACACAGCAATCATGGAACAGTCTACAATTATTTTCCACACAATTTCTGTGAGCTACTGCCAGCCAACTCAATGTGGTTACTTGAAAGAAAAAGAAAAAGATAATAAAAACCCATGTATTGGTGAAGATAAAAAAACAGGTGTTGAAAAAATCAGGAGAGAAGCTGCTATTTTCGAAAAAAGAAGGATATTTAGTTACTTGATGGCCCGTTTATAAGAAGCAATATAATCTTTGACTCAAGTTTGTTTAATAATGCATTAAATTCTGTGAACAGCACATAGGCATACTAAGTGTTCGCATTGGAAAACAGGGCCAAAGCGTGCACTATCTTCGGAAGATCCACCGAGCTATATTACTAACTAGAGTGGCGACTAGCCCGATTCGAATGAAGCCGTGCGTAGTTGTGTACGCAGCTACGCAGAAGCATGATATTGCCCGGCATTCCCGAGCGATTTGGGGTAAATTTGGGGAGGCGTTCAGCGGGCGTTTTGGACGAGCAAATGGCAGCGTAAATAGTACGCAGACAGTTTGTGCTGCGTGGATTTCGCCTTAGAATATTTGCACATTGTTGTTCTTATTTCAGGCCGACAGCTTGCTTTTATGTTTCACTTGAACTTGAACAATGGACATAATTCCTTTCTTTCATCTTTCTCTCATGCATTCGCTTTCTTTCTTTCATCTTTCTCTCATGCATTCGCTTTCTTTCAAGTTTTCTTTCTTGTTTTTAGTTCTTTCTTTAGGCCATGTTGGGAGCGTTCGTATCATGGATGCACGCGTGCCCCGTCGGCTTACTCCTTTAATAAATCCTGACACCACACAAACCATTACTAATGACTTGTGGATACGCTAAGAAGAAGAAGTTCTTTCTTTGTTTTTAGTTCTTTCTTTCAAGTTTTCTTTCTTGTTTTTAGTTCTTTCTTTCAAGTTTTCTTTCTTTGTTTTTAGTTCTTTCTTTCAAGTTTTCTTTGTTTTTAGTTCTTTCTTTCAAGTTTTCTTTGTTTTTAGTTCTTTCTTTCTATCTTTTTCTTTTTCTTTTTAGTTTTCTTTTTAGTTTTCTTTCTTTTAAGTTTTCTTTTTTAGTTTTTTCTTTCTTTTAAGTTTTCTTTCTTTTAAGTTTTCTTTCTTTGTTTTTAGTTCTTTCTTTCTATCTTTTTGCTTTTCTTTTTTAGTTTTCTTTCTTTTAAGTTTTCTTTCTTTTAAGTTTTCTTTCTTTTTTAGTTTCTTTTTTAGTTTTCTTTCGTTTTAAGTTTTCTTTTTTAGTTTTTTCTTTCTTTTAAGTTTTCTTTCTTTGTTTTTAGTTCTTTCTTTCAAGTTTTCTTTCTTGTTTTTAGTTCTTTCTTTCTATCTTTTTCTTTTTCTTTTTTTTTCCCCCGTCGTAGTTTATGTGTTTTATCAAAAATCAAACTATCAAATATTAAACAACGAAAACTGGCAGACAAATGAGTAGGACCAGCCAGATCAAATTGAGACACAATCATGAAAAACATCACATGAATGTTGAGTTAGATATATTGATCATAAACAATAAATAAAACAATAGCATTTTGTAGCAATAGTCTCATGAAAAATAATTTCATCTTAGGCTTCAACAAACAATAATCATGAACTTGCCTAGGATTGTTTTTAGTTGTAACTGATTTTTTCCCTTTCTATCTTGTTTGCTTCTTTGAAAATGTTATTGCGTTTTCTTTTCTCGTTTTAGTTCTTATTTTGATTTTTCATTCTTTCTCTTTGCTTCTTTTTTACCGATTTCGTGTTTTTTCATCCCTCTTAATTTCTTTATTTCCATCCCTCTTTTTTGTTTTTGTTTTAAATTAAGTAATTATACGGTCGGCAAAAAAAATCAGTAAAGAAAGAAAAGATTGAATCTATTCTTCTTTCTCACTTCTTATTTGTATTACTGTTTTTTTCGCATTTGTTTATTGATTTCATTTCTATAACCTTATTCAAGTTTAACTATTTTCACAATGTTTGATTTTCAATTTTCACTCATTTTATTCTTACTTCAGTTGTATTTCTTTGTTGGGTCTTATCTTTGTCTGATACAAACTAGACCTACTTTTTGAAGTGCAGACCTATAAGAAAGACGTGTGTAAGTATTGTAAATCCTCAAGAAGAAGGCAGCTGAGCCAAATTAAACAGGGGAACTTGAAGAAAGATGCTCAAGATAATTAACTTCAACTCGTTTGTTTGTTTTGTACAAAATGAAAACACAGACAGGCAAACAATAAAGAAACAAAAACAACGTGTATTTGCTCAGGACGCAGCGATTACAATTTGCGGAGCGCCGAACGTTTTTTAAGGCGCATGAAAATACGCACGCTGTCAGCCATTTTGTTTTTCAACTGGGCTTCAAGAAACATTCTACGCGCGTGGGGAACTACCGGTTCCCCTGGGAAGAGCGCACAGTGACTCAGGGTGGTTTTTACAGCGAGCGGACAGCTAGAACGCCAAGGTCCACAATTGTGGAAGAAATATCTGCTTGGGG
>JAMKCH010078993.1:0-12017 GCA_023653785.1 Ophioderma brevispina | reverse complement strand
GCTAAATTTCATACGAGCCCATAATAAGCGTTTGTTTACCAACACTACAGGAAAAAGGTTTGACACCATAACTTGTTAGTATAAACCTCTAGATTAGTGCCAGGTAGGTAGTACCTCAAATGTGGGTACACATTTTTGCTACAAGGGTCATAATTAGAACATACCTCAATAAACCAAGGAAATGGCAGAAAAGTAAGGGTGTTGCGGTAGGGGGAAATGTTAATGGCAAGGTGGTAGACTTTAATTGGTTATTACTTCATCACTAGTCCTAAATGCATATGAATATCAGGGTGGTTTAGTTGTCTGGTACAGTAACAGAAGGTATATGAGTCACAATATTCTGATTTATATTTTATCAGGTGACTTCCATCCTTAAATACACAGCTCTTGCCTAGCCCTCGTCTTACTGAGCTTTTTCTGTAAACAAATTTAACAAGGGCGCGGGTTTACTTTTGTGATATTTTTATAAATTGCTATTGCATGATGCTGATTTGTTACCTATGTATAGCTCTTGGTCTCCTCTATCCAGCGAGACCAAAATAAGAACCACAATAGCAAACGTTACGTTACTATGACGTCATACGTGATGTGCGCCCTCACAAAAGTAAAATCACGGCAATCAAACAAAATTTGGTTGTGGAATAAAATGTTTATGAAAACAAAGCAATTTTACCAAAACATTAGTTTTAATTCAATGAGCTCATAATTGTAACACAAACATTGGAGGGCGGATTATGCTCAACACCTCGCATTTTGTTTGGGTATAGGGGTTTTTCGAGCGGATGTTGCAGACCACTACGAGAATATACAGAAAAATTAAAAACGGAATTTGTACCCTTCTTTTACCTAAACTTTACCTTTTACCTACCACCTGTGCATTAGCATAGAGCTCTACTATATATAACCTGGATCTTTCAAACAATTAACCATGGACATCCGGGAGGTAATTTCTTTTATAAACATACACTGGGATTTGTAAGAAAAGCTACCTTTCTTATACCAAATAACAAACGGACAATAAATATACAAAGAGAGGCTGAAGATTATACCCTTCTCGTCCCCACATTTCCACACCCCATGACCACTAAGACCCCGGGCGCCCAACCACCAAGGCTATTGATGGTTGAGCCCAGGTTGTTTTCCTTGAAATGCTTCAATTGCCATCAAAAATGTACCTGTTCCCACACCTGTTAAAACTGTTCAGTAAAATAACGTCAATTTTAAAAAACTTAAAAAAAAAACAGTTAAAACAAGTTTTTTTTACAGTTATTCGCCCATTTCGAGTCCATTTTTACAGTTTGTGCATGTTTTCGAGTCCCGGTCACAGTTTTTAAAACAGCGTTTTTTTAAAGACATTTTTAACAGTCACCAATGTTGATATGCCCGTGAATAATGCTGCAGATTTCAAACCCATTCATCGGAGCGGCGCTCCCAGCTCCCGCATTTTGCACCCTGATGAAAATGATGGTGATGATGAACAATTCCTTTGGGAAGAGATGGTGTCATCACTTTTGACCGTCGATCTATGTGAAGGCTATGGATTTCACATTCTAAAACTACCTTTAACTCCTGTATGATTAAATTCGGGTTATTAAAGGTACAAATACACTCTGAGGTATATGGTAGCGGCACAGTTGCAACAAAGCCAAGGCTTACAACTGTGTGGGACTCTGTGACACAATAAGATGTTCCACCTTTCAATGGATAGCCATTTAAAATTCCAGTCCGCAGTCCGCGTTAGAAGCGACAGTCAAATAAGGTTCAGTTGCTAGCGCAGTTCATTGGGGCAGAACTCTCTGTAAATTCGGTCATTACACGCCTGAATGCTGCCGCTATGAACTCTGTGGCAATGGCATATACCAAAATGTTTTGAGATGGTGCGTTACCGTGTATCTACGATTGGGACGTGGGAGTGGAGGGTCATTCTGTAGTGTATTCGAATTCCATAAAATGGCATCATTATTGTAAGTGCGTTTAATGCAGTCATTTGCCCAGGTGTGGATTAGATGCAGCTTTAGAAATTCAATAAATTAATGCTAAGGCCAAAGGAGGTATTATTGGCATGAGTAGTAACAAAACAGACGCATCTTGAATGTGGATTTTCGCCAAAGAGCCAGTTATAGCAACAGGTTGAAGGGTATAGTGACTGCAAATTATATGGTAATTTTACTGCACACAAAGAAGTAACTACCTCACAGGCCGAAGATGTTCAGAAGCTTTGGTAAATTAACATCTGAATGACAAAAAACCATTCTGAAATGAACGAGGTAGATGAATGCGATACCATCAACCTGGCTACGATAGTTCAATGCCTCCAGAACTTGGATCGCAGCTTCTAACTCCCGTGATTAGGGACCTTGAGATGATAGAATATGTGGAACAAAGAGATGCATACTAGGAGCTTCTGGGAACCCCATGCAGAATTGAAAATATGACTTCGCCAATAGCGAAACAAAGAAAGTGCAAGCAGCGTAAATGTAAGGATCATATACAGTAAATGCTGATAGAGACCTTCTTAGCCGATTTGGTGATCATGCCCAGGTAGGTGTCCGATGGTTAAGACATCTTATCCAAGAACTGTCAGTCTGTACATACAAACGCGAATGCTGATGAAAAGTCTTTGAAAGAAAAAAGACCGTATTACATGTAGAGTGTAAAAAGGCCAGTCAGACACAGACAGCCGAATCTACTTGACTATCCACGGCAATCAAATGTCGACGTGTGTTATCATTGATGGCATGTCGACGCCTTGAAACGGTATGCAGGATGGATAAGGCTGGGTGAAGCTACGCTATTTGGTGAGCTTGCCTCACCACGAAACACAATGACCTAATAGCTGCTTCACTGGGCTGGAATGGTTGCCAACCAGTTGTATGGTAATTTGGGCTAATAGAGTGATATGTTGAGGAATAATAGAGCAGGGGCATGTGGCCGTTACCAGATACATCGCTTAAGGCTTGTGAGGTATCAAGGAGGTGCTTCGACTGGTATTAAAGTCAGGATGACTGTCCAACAAGCCCTGTCCCTAAGCCAATGGGCCTTAGAGCAATAAGAATTGTGCAATTTCCTTACAGTTTTCTTTTCTTTTCTTTCTTGTCGTATCCAAACCCGTGTTCTCAAATATATCCAGCCAGAGAGGGTATAATGTCTGGGCATTCTGCAGGTCCTTGTCTGTGCATTGTTTGCTCTAAAAGTGGGCAGACCAAGAGTATTCCTGTTATATGGCCTCCATGTTTCTGATTAAACCTTTTAAAAAATCTTATTTTCTCATTTTTATTTGAGAAAGATTTCTCACGGGAACAGTACTTTGTTTACTTAAAAAGAGAAAGGGGAAATCCCTAGTTTTTTTGTTTTTGCGAAGTGCAAACCTGTTTAGATTGCACAATAGGGGAAGTGGGGAATTCCCCAAGATCTAAGCTTAGTAACTGAGTCGAAACTGATCAACTTTTTTATCTTTGAGATCAAAACATTGTACGATCAGGAATTTTCCCCACAAAGGTTTATATATGGAAAGTGTATGTGATTCAGATGAGTAATTTTATGTGGATGTTTTTCATTGGTCAGCTAGTGTCAAGGTTATGTTTATCATTCTGGAAGTAATGTCTATTTTTAGACTGGGAACTTTGTGAAGTCAAGATATTTGAATTTGAGTTAAGTCTCGCGGTCAGCAGTTGTAATCAGCTATACAGTATGGTTTATAGCTAGTTTTATCTACATAATGGTAGATGTATGCGCCACGCAGTGCCAGGATTATTATTTTTCACTTCATGTGAGCAAGAGTGCTGTCAATTATTCTACTGTCCGTTTGCAGAGCGAAAGTGCTGGGCATCAAAAATGGATTCCCAGTCCAATTGTGGACAGATAGAAATCGTGTGATTATCTTGGACTGATATATGTGAATATGTGACCTTGTCGTCTTGCAACTGCTGACACAGTTATCTTCAGTACTGAGAAGATTCCAATGGAAATATTACCTGGGATTATAAGCGTGTGACTTTGCATGCTGGCATTTTGGAATCTTCACTTTGAGGACATATCATCGCTTAACTGCAACGCCTCTTTTGGGAGATAGTGGGACTTCTTGTTACAATTAAGTATAATTTAAATATTTGTTTTGTGTAAATTATAGTATTTGTTTTGAACACCCACTTCTCGAACCAATTACAAATCATTAATCTTGTTTTTGTATAAAATTTTAGATCATTTGGTGCACAAGTCTCATTATTTGTGTTTTAAATGTGATTTCTGACCTTTGACGCCTACTAGACGTCATAACATTCCAGTGTCTGGGTGCTGTTTTCAACCACAAAGTCGTATCCTTATCTGCTTCAGCTAGCCCCACCTCTGCAAGGAACCTAGATTAGCCAATTCTGGTTCTCATCTGTGAGACGTCCCATTTGCCTATGAGGAAGCACTCCAGATGGAAAATGCTCACCAGGTTCAATACCAATTGATTTTACTTGTGTTAGCCAAGTGTCTTACTTTCTACAAGGCGACTCTCTTAACTCATTAGAGACTGTTTTGATTGGTTGGGACTTTGTATCAGAATCTCTCTCTGGATTTAAGGCGGTTTAGCACTGGCTCTCTCCAGACTTTGGCAGCTACTCTCTTGCATGCTCACAACAGCTACACTTGATGTCTGGTAGAGCAAATCCTGCTAGGAGTATATGTTTCCTGTTAGAGTTGGGTAAGACAAGACATCGTGGTGATAAGCCGGCAATAGGCATTTAATGCTGAATCAAGCCTCTTGGCATTGGTCGATCTTTCCCATAACGGGCAGCATACTCTGCACATGAAGTAATCAGCAGGACAAGTGGCCGTCGATCTAAGTGTAAGTGGGCGAGCACCCATCTTGTACCAGTGAATTTGTTCAAGATGTTATTTATTGCGGAACACACTTACTCTTCATCTTTGTGGTGTGGTTGTGTTATAAGAGAGAGAGTGTGTGGTCCAATGGACTTCTAGGTCTTTCAGGATTATCACAGTGTGTCCAGGTGGTTGTTTCGAACCAGGTTACTTTAAGCTGGCGTTTGACTTCACGATTGCGTAGGTAGAAAGCACACCTGTGTCTTGGAGAATTTTACACTAAGATGATTTTCCCATAACGGAGGGTGAGTTCATCCGAAGCATTGGGTCCTTCTTGGACACTGTGAAACTGCATCTTGTGCGCTAATTCCAAGACTGTCTGCGTAGAATAAACGACAGGTTCCTGCAAAAAAAAAAAACCCCTGAGGGTTGGTTGTTGGTATAAATGTTGAACATGAGGGGTGCGAGCACGGTTCCTTGGGGTAGTCCCATTCTTGAGCCTATGCCCTCGGGTCTTCCTTCGCTCCTAGCTGAACAAAGAACATCCTGTTTGCGCCAGCGATCCATGATGCCTCTTCAAACGGATGTCCTTGGTGAGTTTCCAAATCTTATGGAGTACAACATCCGTGGTTTTGGAGTGCAGTGTCATAGAATCAAATAGCCCAAATATTGAGGAAACCCAGCAGCTAGTTATTGGCGTTGCCTTTAGAGAAATTGTGAACCAGGCTTTTCAGTCCACCCCCATGGGAATAGGTTACTATTAAATGGATTGAATAATCTGGCCATGACGAAGCAGACACCACACTTTTGTGCCTGCCAAACCTGCAGCTCAAATGCCCAGAGAATTGTTTTTTTCAATCACCGGACCGGATTCGGCTTTTCTGTTTGCATCTTCTATAATCACTTGATAAGTGAAGAACTAGGTCCCCTCAATGAGGTAAACTCAAAGACATCACTGTATAGTGGTTTCCTAAAAAACTGATACAAGAGTCTTTGAATTGCTTACCCCCCCTGAATTCCCATGCATCAAAGTTTTTGATTCAAGTATTTCATATCGGGCATTGTTAAAAAGAAGGCCACCAAGGCATTGCTTGCAGTGAAGTGCAACCAAGAAAACTGGCAAAAGAGAGGTTGGGAAGAACTTGTCCAGTGATATAACTTTGCAATCATTTAATTTGTAAGCTATATCCCTACCGTCCCTTAAACCTTCAACACCCACCTGACAAAAAACAAATCAGAGCGTACCCATCCTTGGCGTTAGTAAGAAATTGCTCATAGATATGACAACAAAATACCACTATTTCACTTTTGCAAAAAATCCTCTTCGGGACGTTAGGGATATACAACAGAAGAAAAGGGGATGGAACTTTTCTTGTTGCAGAGGATATGTACCTAGAATTGTCCATATCCATATGTCTCCAAGCCTTCTTGAATTTAAAAGTCACTAGAGATTGGAATATTTTGATATTGTAGCCATTAGTTGTCCCTCCTAAAAGGGGCATGTGAGGGGTCAACAGGATCAAAAAATTACAACAAAAATCTGAGAACTTTTTATGGACAGCAAATTTGTCTTTTTTTTTTAATATTAAAAAAATGTATGCATTTGGTTTTGGTATACTCAATCTAATTTTGAGTATTTCCACCATAGTGCAAGAATCTGAAGCCTAGAAACCCTAATCATCAAAATCGATCAATATTGCTAGTATTTTTTTTCGCGAGATGCCATATGACTTCTCTGGCAATTCCCCTGTTCTTTCAGTGAAGCTTCAATGTCCCCATATGATTTTGTGTTCTCTGGTATCTTATTTTTAAATAAACTTTGAAAATCCTATACGATGCCAAATGTAGACTTGGGTACTTTTTACACACACATCTTCCATATTGTCCCATAGTATGCATTGATTGGCTCAAAAGGCAGGTGGTGTTTTAGGGGAAAACTTAGACACAATTGGTGCCTAAAATTTTAATTCTAAATTTTTTAATTTTTTAGGTTTTTTCTTTTTTTAAATTCTTTATTTATAGTATACTTTATTTCATACTGTTGGAGGTCGGTTCTAAATGACCCGTAGCGAAAAAGTGCTACCAACAAGTTTGAATTTGTACTACCTACCTAGCACTGATCCAGGATGTCTATACTAACAACTTATAGTGTCAAACCTTTTTCTGTAATGTTAGGTCAAACGGACAACTTTTTAGCAGTCGGACTCCTCCACTATATCTTTTTGCTTTGAGTAGGGGGGCCAGTGCACACGGATGTGATTTGATTAAATGTCCAAATTCCAACCCAAAATGTTACGCTATGAAGGCGATCTAAGCTAATTGAGTAATAACCTGGCCTGGCTAATAGAAGAACTTCAAATGTTAAATATTACTCAAAACTAATCCTTTAATTTTTATCTTTGTAATATATGCGTTACATTACTCTTAAAGGAACTGGCCACACTTTGACTGAGACACGTATCCCCCGAAGATCATATGAATGGAAAAAAATGAAAGAATAAAATAACATCGAACAACAAATCTGGTACAATTACACGAATTAATAAAGCTGCTATGAGACCAAAAGTCTCAGCCATTTCCTCATTCGAATCCAAGCTGTTTTTTTGTATCCCTGTTGAAACTTTTCACAGGTACCAGTCGAATTTTAAAAAAAATGTTTAAGTCAAACAGAGAACAAGAGATGATATTATTATTCATAGCAATTACTTTCGTGACAAATTTCCAAAAAAATAACTAAGCCTTATACTGCATTTAATGAGTTTTTGTTCACCCGCTATCATAAGAGTAGAAAAACATCTTAGAGATCGGTGGCTTAAATATTTAATTTTAACCACCCGCGCTATAACCTAAGACTAAATCCTTTCTAAATTGGGTCCTATTTTTATACACAACTTAAAAACGCGTAGAAAGTAAAAAACCATTGCTAGTATCTTCATGTTATTGACGCTATTATACTCTAGACAATGATAAATTAGAAACTGTTTGATTGGTTGGAACTTGTATAAGAATCTCTCTCTGGATTTAAGTAAAGGCTTAGGCAGCTGTCTCTCTCCAGACTTTGGCATCTACCTCTTGCATGCTCACAACACTACAATGTGATGTCTTGTATAGAGCAAATCCTGCTAGGATGTATATGTTTCCTGTTTAGAGTGGGTGAAGACAGACTCGTGGTGATAAGCCGGTAGGAGGCATTAATGCTGGATCCGCTTCTTGGCATTGGTCTATCTTTCCCATACGGGCAGGCATACCTCTGCAACATGATTAGGCACAAGACAAGTGCCGTCATCTTAAAGGGTAGTGGCGAGGCACCCCATCTTGCACGCATGAATTTGTTCATTGTTGTTATTGCTTGAACCAACTTTATTACTCTTCATCTTTGTGTGTAGGGTGTTTTCTAAGATGAGAGAGTGTGTGGTCCCAGGTAACTCCCTAGTATTCATGATTAATCATATCAACAGTGGGTTCCAGTTGTGGTTCCAGACAGGTTACTTTAAGCTGGCGTTTGCACTTCACAGCGATTGCGTAGGTTGAAAGCACACACCTGTTTCCTTGAATGAATTTACAACATAAGATGAATTTTCCTCATAAGGAGGTTGAGTTTCATCCGAAGCATTGAAGATTCCTTCTTGGCAACTGTGACGACTGGCATCTTGTGCGCTAATTCCAAGGCTGTCTGCGTAGATAAAACGACAGGTTCCTGCACCCTTAGGTTGGTTGTTGGTATAAATGTTGAACAGGAGGGGTGCGAGCACGGTATCCCTTGGGGTAGTTCATTCTTGAGCCTATGCCAACGGGTGCTTCTTCGCTCCTAGCTACAAAGAACATCCTGTTTGCAAGCAATCCATTGAGCACTTCAGTCAAACGGAGTCCTTGGTGAGTTTCCAAAATCCGTATAGGATGAAAACATCCGTGTTGACTAGTGTCATAGAATCAAATAGCCCCCCAAATAATTTGAAGTAAACCCAGCCGCTAGTTATTTGGCGTTTGCCTTTAGAGATTGTGACCAGGGCATTGGGGGTCAGTCACCCTGAGAATATAGTTACTATTAATGGATGAGATCTGACCATGACGAAGCAGCCACCACACTTTTGTTGCATGGCCAAAACCTGCAGCTCAAATGCCCCATATGATTGTTTTTCATCACCGGACACTGATTCCGGCTGTTCTGTTGTGCTCTTACTATAATCAACCTTAATAAGTGAAGAACTATGGGTCCCGCCTAGAGGTAACTCAAATACATCACTGTATAGTGTTTCCTAAAAACTGAGACAAGAGTCTGCAATGCCTTACCGGTTAAACCTGAATTCCACCATGCCCTCAAAGGTTTTGATCAAGTAGTTAATATCGGCATTGTTAAAAGAATGCACCAATGCATTGCTTGGCAAGTGAAGTGCAGTCAAACCAAGAAAACTTGGCAGAGGGGTTGGGAAAGAACTTGTCCCCCGTGATATACTATTTGCAATCATTTAATTTGTATCTATATCCCTAACGTCCCTTAAACCTTCAAAACCCACCTGAAAAAAAATAATGCGCTCGTACCCCTGCCTTGGGTTGTAAAGAATTGCTCATCGAATGACAAAAAAATACCACTATTTTCACTTTTGCAAAAAAAAAAAAATAAAAAATCCTCTAATAAGGTACGTTAGGGATATACAACAGAAGAAGGGATGGAACTTTCTTGTGTAAGAGGATATGTACCTAGAAAGTGTCCCATATCCAATTTCTCCCAGCCTTCTTGAATTTAAAAGTCACTAGATATATTGGGAATATTTTATATTGTATCCATTAGTTCCCTCCTAAAAGGGGCATGTGATGGTCACACAGGATCAAAAAATTAAACAAAATCTGATTCCTTTTATGGAATCAATTGTTCTTTTTTTTACTATTACAATGTATGCAATTTGTTTTTGTATAACTCAAAAATCTAATTTTGATGTTAGGCCACCCAAGTGCAAGAAGTGCCTGAAGCCTAGAAACAATAAATCAATCAAGAGAAACAATATCAATCATATTGCTAGTATTTATTTTTCTCGAATGCCATATGCTTCTTCTGGCAATTCCCCCCCTGTAAATTTCAGTGAAGACTTTCAATCAATGTCCCACAGCGTTATTTTGTTTCTCTGTATCTTATTTTTAAACTTGAAAGATCATATTAGCGAATGCCAAATGTAGACTTGGGTACTTTTTATACACACGTCTTCATATTGTACCCATAGATATGGCATGATTGGTCTTCAAAAGGAAGGTGGTGTTTTAGGTGGAACTACTTAGACATCATGTGTGCCTAAATTTTAATTTAAAAGCTGTAAAGTTGAGATATCGCGTTTTTTTTCCCCTACCCCTAAAATAGATACTTTTTTTCATACTGTTGGAGGTCGGTTCTAAATGACCCGTAGCGAAAAAGGGCTACCACAATTTGATTGTACTAACTACCTAGCACTGATCCAGGAGGTCTATTCTAACAACTTATAGTGTCAAAAAAAACCTTCTGTAAAGTTAGTAACGACCAACAATTTTTAGCAGGTCGAGCTCCTCCACTATATCTTTTGCTTGAGAGAGCCAGTGGCAACTGATGTGATGTGTTAAAATGTCAATTCCAACCAGCAACACAATGTTACTCATGATGCATTAACTAATTGAGCTAATAAACCTGGCCTGCTAATTGAAGAACTTCAAATGTTAAATACTCAAAACTAAAAAATCCTTATTTTAGTCGTTGTAATATATTGCGTTAAATTACTCGTAAAGGAACTGGGACACTTTGACGGAGACACGTTATCCCCGAAAAGTCACTAATGAAGGGAAAAAAATGAAAGAATAAAATAACATCGAACAAACAAAATCTGTACAATTAACCGAATTATAAAATGCTGCGAATGAGACCAAAGTCTCAGACCATTTCTCATTGAAACCAAGCTGTGTTTTGTATTCCATGTGAAACGTTCAGGTACCAAGTCCGAATATTTAAAAAAAAATGTTTTAAGTCAAACAAGAACAAGAGATGATATTATTATTCATAGCATTATTTTCGGGACAATATTTCCAAGAAAAATAACTAAGCCTTATACTAGCTTGCATTATGAGTTTGTTGTTTCACCCGCTATACCTAAGGTATATTAGAGATCGGTGGCTTCAAATGAGTTTAACTTTTTACCCCTACCCACCCCGCTATACCTAAACTACATCCTTTCTATTGGGGTCCTATTTTTATACACAACTTAAAAGCGTAGAAAGTAAAAACCAATTGCTTTATCTTTCGATGTTATGACCTATTACACTCTATACATGATAAAATGACAATCTAATCTAAAGATACCAGATTTTCAAGCCTGAGGAAAGCAATGACGTTTTTGACTGGCAAATGCCCCAAATTCATGAATTTTCGCAATGGCTTTGTATGCACGGAAGCTCAAAACATCCGACTTTTAAAATGCAAAACGCGAGATAACTACAAATTAACAGCGTGAGGTTATATATGTACAGAAAATTAATAAAACAAGGTTTAAATGGTAACGATCTAAAAATGCAACTCAGAACTTGCGTTCTTAAGTGGTTGCAGATTGAAGTGTAAAACACGGCTATTTTCACCTAATTTTGCCACTTTTCTAATTTTCTATTTCTACGGCTATGAGCAACGGACTAAGGTTTTCCACTATGAGGTCGCACTGGATCCAGCTAATAGAGTGGCTCCCCTTCCACCACCACACGTTGGCTACGTTTAGTGAGAAAATGTTGTAATCCATGTGGTGTGTTTGTCCTGAAAGTCCTATTGGGTGGGACAGTGATTATCATGTCCAAAAGGGAAGGCGTTCGCTGTCCAGAGAGTATGCTATGTTGTGTACCGTTTGTATTAGTTGTGTTTCACTGAGTGTGTGGTGCGAATCGCAAAGTTGTCTTCTGTAAATACTTTCCAGTAGCCAGACCGTCAAGTTTCCGCAAATAAAAACAGGCGCAATTTTCTTGAAAATAATAAAATGTCACGCACATCAAATTGCTTCTCCTAAATACCCCTTTACCAATGGATACACTAGAACTTCCAGCAAACCATGGAGCTCAAGCCATTCAACAATCGGCCCCGTATGAGGAAGAAAAACACTCCATATTCCTTTTTCATCCCTGTTGTGCAGGGCCATGTGTTTATATTGCCACGCATTTGAAAAAATCTAGATGTTATCACCTCAACGATTCAGGTTAAGTAATTTGTTCATGAC